>RSEF01000020.1:7708050-7726290 GCA_003993805.1 Himantopus leucocephalus
CATCCCAACCTGCGACAAAACAGCTGTCGGCACCACACAATCAGTATGCTGCCGAACAGCAGCTCACACCTACTTTAGCTTATTTATTTAATTTATTACTCTACTTATTAGAAAGCAATTACACCTCTTCTTTGTTCTTTACCTGTAAACAGCAATTGTGGTATGAATTACACCCTGTTGCCTCCTCTCTGCTTGGGGTGCGTTTCCCTCCATAGAAAAGTCAGGAAACCCTCCAAGAGAGGGGCACCTTCCTCCTCTCCCTCTTTATGGAAGTCTCCTGAGAAACTCCACCCTTTAGGGAGGAGCTGGCAAGAACCAGGCAGAACAGCTAAGCCAAAGAGAGATTTATGAAGCTACCTGTTCAGAAACAGGGTCTGAACGTTGATGTTTCCCAACGAGTCAAATTCACTGGGATTACGAGTTAATTAACCCTCATTGAGTTTTTAGATTGAAGCCTGAGGAAGAGCCCTCTCCAATCCATTGGAGTACTTGCCGCGCTGAACCTTTCTTTGTCACAGGGCTAACAACTGATGGCATGGATTACCAAATATTTGAAGGTCTTTGTCCAAAACTCGGCATTGTTTATAAACTTGGTGGACTGTTTGGGGAAATAAGTTAAAACAATAAATTACTGATTACATTGTAGATTTTTACAGTTTCAACATAGGGACAATCGTAATGAAAGTGAGTTTTAGAGGCTGCGCTTTATGGCACGGTTACACAAACAAGAATCACAGAATGGTTTGGGTCGGAAGGGACCTTAAAGATCATTTAGTCCCCGCCCTGCCGCGGGCAGGGACACCTCCCACTAGAACAGGTTCCTCAAAGCCCGTGAAAAACGAGTGACTCTATCCCTATTCCCAGTTTGTGTTAGGTGAAATTACATTTTCCTGAGGAGTATCATTTGCGGCATGTCACGTGTAGAAGTTGTACCTCTTAACGCCATTCAAACACCCAAACGGCGGCGCTGCCTTGGCCGTGACCCCCCCCCGGGCCCGGCCGCGGCGCGGCAGGAGCTCTCCTCAGCAGCACACCCAGAGATCGGAGCCCTCAGCCACCGCCGCCCGCCCTGCCGACAGCGGCGGGGACTGCCGGAACTATACATTCACATACCCAGAGCGGACCTTTCTCCCTCCCGTTATCCTGCCGGGATCGCGCCCGATCCCCCCCCCGCCGCTGCCGAGGCGGCCCACCCGGCGCCGTCTCTATGGTACCGCCTCCCCGCGGGAGGGCCGCACCTGCACGGGCAGACGTACGCTCTGGCCCGAGGGCCGGCTCTATGGTTGCGTTTTCTCGCCCTTCTCCGGGCGCTGATTGGCCGAGAGGACGATTCTCGCGAGATCCGCGCGCCAGCGGCCTGGCGGAGGCGGCGGAGGGGCCCGCGTTCGTGCGTCGGAGCCGGCACCGCCGCGCGCTCGGTAAGATGGCGCCGGCGGACCCGCGCCTTCCCTCGGGGGACGGGGGCTGGCGGGGCCCTTCCCCTGGCCCGGCGGGTCGGCCTGCTGTCGACCGCTGCGGGCGGTGGGGAGGCGCTGGGCCTGTGGCGAGCAAGGCCGAGCGCTTCGGTGGCCCGGGCCCCGGGGAGGGCCAGGTCGGGGGCAGCGCCTCGGCGGGCGGGGGCCGATGGGGGCTCGGGCCGCCGCAGCGCGTTGCGGAGGGAGTCCCGTTCCCCCCGCCGTGTGGTTGGGGGCGGCGTGAACGCGGGGCCGGGGACGGATCGGCTTCTCAGGCGGCCCCGGGCTGAGCCCTCCTCCCGCTGCACGACTTCCCTGGGGTCGGGGTGGCTTTGGCGACGGTTTAGAGGAAGAAAAACCTGTTGGAAACGGGCCGGTGCGGAGAAGGCGCGCTGCCGCTCGTGTTTGTGTGAGAGAGGTGGCGGTGCCTGTTGCTGCTGTTGTCGCCGCCTCTCCTCCCCCTTTCGCTGCCCCTGTGATCGTGACTTGAAGGTAGAAATGACTAAACGCCGCCTTTAGCAAAGCGCTGTGCTTCCAAATCTGAAAAAAAATACGGTCGAGAAAAATACTAGGAGATAACATTTTAGTACTGTTGACGTGTTGACAGGAGTACTTTGGGGGACAGCGAAGCTAAGCTAGTGTCTTTGAGTTGTTCATTGGCTAACGTATCACATACAGTTTTGTAGCTATACAGTATACGGAGCTGTCCCGTCTAAGTTTTGGTGAAAACTTTAAAGCAGCTGTTGTTTACATAGGCTTTGCTTTAAGGGTTTGTTGCAGTTTTCTGGCTGGCTGTCAAACTGTTTGATTCGCTTGTGTATCCTGTATAACTTGTAAACAAGATTTATTTGGAGTGGATTTAAGAGTAACTACAAGAAGATGGTGTTTGATTTTTTTATTCTGACAGTTGATGAAAGCAGTTGTAGAGACTGGCTAGGAGATGTTAAAGAGTGCAGGAAGAAGGAGGAAAAAAATGTAAAATTGTGGTTTGAGATAAAAGGGTCTCTTTTGGATTATTAATTTAAAAGATCTCATTAAAAAGGTATAAAAATGGTAGTAACACTGTGCTTATACACATTAAACTAACTTACTTCTTGAATCATGTTAAATGAGATGCTTTTTTTTTTTTTTCTTGTAGTAAGAGTCCAGGATGAGTTATGCAGAAAAACCTGATGAAATCACAAAAGATGAATGGATGGAAAAACTTAATAACTTGCATATCCAGAGAGCAGACATGAACCGCCTTATCATGAACTACCTTGTTACAGGTAAAAATGAGTAGTAATGCTAGGAGGCTCTGAAGTGCATGTCGCTTACTTCATCAAGATGGACGGTTTTGGCTAGAACATGCTACTAGATGGAGTGAAATTAAGGGCTTTGAGGACTTGGTGATTGCTGTGGTCTTCTCTTAGCAATGTACAACTGCTCTTGTGTTCTCTTAAGTGGAAACTGACTGGGATTCAGGGACAGAGCAGTTATCATGCAATAGAAGTGACATTATGAACCTTAACTCTTCTCCTAAAAGATGTAGAAAATAAAGTATTTTCTGGAATGCTGTTAACAAACATGACCCACTTCTGTATGATGTCCTTTTTTGTGCCATTAAAGCAGAGTTCAAGACGTGTTGCAGCTGTTAAATAGCACTCTGAAAGCTGCGCGGAACAGCTATCAGAAGCAAGTTTTAACTAGAAAGATAAAGTGTAAAAGGGCACTGTTGTCAAAATAGTTTGAGGCCAAAAATATTAACCCCTTCAGCATATAGCCTAACTTTGTACTTAGAACAGTCAAAAACCCTCGGAAGTTGTCCCTAGCAATTATGATGCATACCATCACAGTAAGCTATACTAGGGCGGAGGCATCTGTATCCGATCTACACCCCTGTTTACACTGGTGTGTAGGTGAAGCCTCTGGGGTGAAGGAAGACCATCTTGGTGGCGTAAATCAGTTTTGTGTGTATGAAAGCATGACTTAGGCTTTAAAATAGATGTTAAAGCTTGTAAAAAAAAAAAATGTAGTGTTAGTACGAGAAAGCAAAATTCATTTTCTGTTTCTTCTCAGTAAAGCTGCTAGGTGTGTGTAAACAGATTTGGGGGCTGGAGGGAGACGCAAAACCACTCAAACTATGAAACTGTGTTTTTGAAAAAAAAAACAACAAACCACAACATTTTGGAAGAAGTACAGTGCTCTACTTAAGTATAAAACAAGCTTTCAAGTTAAGAGTTATCGGCCTACTAGTTGCATGCATCCTTGGAGAATGAGGGCATTTGAGTTAAAAATGAATTAAGCACATACTGTTAGATGGCTGTTGGATAAACATCTATTTAAATAGATAAAAGTTTTTCAGAGTTTCGGACTTAAACTTTAAACACCCAAAATGCACAAACAATACTCAAAGCTTTTAACTTAACCTTATTTTTTTAAGTGTTTAATAAAATATATTTTATAGGTAAAATTTTCTATTTCAGAGGGCTTTAAAGAAGCAGCAGAGAAGTTTCGAATGGAGTCTGGAATTGAACCCAGTGTTGATTTAGAGACTCTTGATGAAAGAATAAAAATTCGAGAAATGATATTGAAAGGACAGATTCAAGAAGCCATTGCGTTAATAAACAGCCTCCATCCAGAATTGTTAGATACAAACAGATATCTTTACTTTCATTTGCAGGTAAGGATAGCTGGCAAACTTTACTTTTGTTTTAGAGGTTGTGGAGAGACCGGAAAAAGTAGTGCAGGTTTTACAAGTGTGTTGGGAGGTTTGTGACTGAACACGGATGTTTATTCTTGGCATCGTTTTGTAGTGACGGGAAACTTTGTGGCATGGTGCAGGAACCATCATATACAATTAGTGACATGAAAACTTAGCAGCAGTGGCCTGTGACTTACCAACTTCCAATTACTGTTAGTCGGAATTTCTAGCAGTTCCTTCAGAAACACATCTTTTCAAAACCTGTTACTTAAAAGCGTCAGGCTACCTTTTTCCGTAGATTTTGTAGACAAATCCTTGTCTCACACACTTAGAAGAATTGACCTCAAATTGTCAAATTGGGGATTAGTATTTCTCTCAAATTACATACTAATGTCTGAAGATTACAGTCTTGAAATACTGAAGATCTGTTAATTTGTTTAGCTAATATTGCTTTGTCTGTCTTATGTAGCAGCAGCATTTGATCGAACTGATTCGGCAGCGTGAGACAGAAGCAGCTCTGGAATTTGCTCAGACCCAATTAGCAGAACAAGGCGAGGAGAGCAGGGAATGCCTGACAGAAATGGAGCGTACGCTGGCTTTGCTCGCCTTTGATAATCCTGAAGAATCACCATTTGGAGACTTGCTTAACATGATGCAGCGACAGAAGGTAGTCCTTTCTCCAAAGGAAATTGATGGTTTTTATTCCTATGTGGTGAAAATGATGTCCAAATATTTTTTGAATGTTTAAAAAAAACGTATGTAGTGATATGCAAAAGAACAGAAGTATTTCTTAAGCAAGATTCAAACAAAAAGGTGTTACTGTATTCAGCTACTTGGCACTCTTCCTTGTTTTCTCCAGGCTCATAGTTTATGGAAGTTTGTACTGACCATGTTCTGAGGAATTAGCGCACTAGGTGTGATCTTTTCAATGTCTGTATGACGTTAGCGGTGTTAATCATAGGAGAACTATTACTGAACTCCAGTATTTCTTTTCCAGGTATGGAGTGAGGTTAATCAAGCTGTTCTAGACTATGAAAATCGTGAATCAACACCCAAGTTGGCAAAATTACTGAAACTACTACTGTGGGCTCAGAATGAGCTGGACCAGAAGAAAGTGAAATATCCCAAAATGACAGACCTCAGCAAGGGGACGATTGAAGAACCCAAGTAAAATGTGTGCAGATGGACAACAAACAATCTTAGTACTGCACAGTATACATTTATATCAGTCTGTGACTGAAATATTTTTACTACAGTACAGCACTCAATTCAGATTTTTCAATGAACATCTAATTTGAAGGGAGAAAAGTCCCTTTTAAATGCTGCAAAAACTGCATTGAAAGGCGCTGTATCTCTTTGAAAGTCTGACTTAGGCTATGCACTATAATACATTTTTAAAAAAAAAAAACAATTAAACAGGACAGGAAAAATAGCATTTTTAAAAGTACACAACTCAAGCTTTCTAATTGGCTACTGATGCCTAGTTTAGTGGCCAGTGAGTTAATATGGAGTTATATCGGCAACTATTCAGTTAAGTTTAACTGTCTCCTGTTTGAAATGTGTATATAGAACAGTGACTATTTTCTATCTTTAAGTTATAGCCAGATATACATTCCCCTTAAAAGTAACTGGTCAAGTTTTCATCTATAAACTTTGCAGTAAGGTCAACCTTTTGCTTAGGAAATAGTGTACAAACTTGTAAATCATAATTTAAGGACTTTTTTTTTTCCTTGTTTCTGACTTTTTGGTGCTTTATATGGTGAGAGCTATGTTCATAATGGATCGGTGACCCATCTTTTCAGGAGGAGTATTGTTGGAAATAAGGGTTTTTTTCTTAATTTTCACAAATGACCAAAATGGCCCCCAGAGGCATTTGAAGGTTTTTGCTAACAGGGGCCTTTCCCCCCTATATTAAATTTGCAGCTATAGACACTGCAGTGATTCCACTAAAGCTTTGAAGGCCGCTGGATGTTTGTAAGCTGAAAGACATGCTTGTGTTAGGAAATCGAGTGTGGGGGAGAGATGCTCGTTGAAGCCTCTGATGCATCATCTTGTGCAGGATCTGCCTTTATGCTTGCTGAATAAGAATTGTAGTTTTAGAGCTGCTTGGGCTGTTTTTATGCCTTGAGCTGAGCAGAGCAGGGCTGTCTAAAACCAGAAATTTCCATTTTCTCAATTCTTCCATACCTTTCTGAAGAGATGCAGTTCATCTTCACCTGTATTTGTTTACTGACTGTCCTCACTCCAGTTAGGATTATAGTTTTAATGTTTTACACGTGAAGTCCAGACTTTCAAGTCAACAAATGGTAATCTTCTGGGTATGGGATGTTCTGGTCAACTTAATTTTGCAGCACTGTATGCTGGTATATATCCAGGGGTAGTAAGCACTAATCTCGCCAAATCAATCTCCAGATTTTTTTGGTCCGTATATCAAGTTATTACAGATTTGCTCAACAAAGACGGAGCGGATGGGTGAAATAGCTTAACATCATGAGACACTGGCAGTTGTCACACCAGTCCCATACTGTACATAATCTAGTCTTGTATGGTAGTTATTACCCTGTAGAATGAAACTTAGTTTTCACTTAATTTTACTGGAATACTTACGCATTAAACTGTATAAAGCTTTGCAGATACACCTGATTTATGGAAACTAACAAAACCTGTTACTGATTGCATTACTGTGAACACTGTTTACTTGTGTAGCTATTTTTTGTGGGGGGAAACCATTGTTTGTTAAGCAGCTATTAGAGATGCGGAGCGCCAAGGTTAAGCTAGATGATGGATATAACAAAATTATTTGTTCCCGTTCATTACTGATCGTTCTGTTCTCCACTTTGAGGCATTTGTGGTATGGAGGTCTTAAAGTTTATACATAACAAACAAGCTGTCAGTAGCCCCCCCAACTACAGCAGCGGTCTGGCTTTCCTTCACCCAGGCTGGTTATTCTAACACCAAACTTTTAACAGTTGTGGGTTATTTTATTTTTTTTTTTAACTTTTTTTTTTTTCTTTTTCCAGTCGGTTGATGTTTAAAACCCATATGTAACTTTTAGTTTGTGAGAAACTGTATGGTTAATGTAACTTTGTTTAATAACAAACTGCAGAAACAAAACTGGAATAGCTCTAATTTCTTCATATATAACTGATCAGCTTTTCCTTTGTTCTGACGCTTGTGTTGTTAAATCTCATCTAAAGCTTCTCCCGGATGAAGTGGAAAGTGGTGCGTTTTTGTGGCATGACTAGCATTTTTCTCCATGAGAAATGCAGTATTACAGTCCTGGTTGAGAAGTTCACTGTACTTCTAGAACGCTACATTAATTTCATATAGTATTTGGGCAAAGATTGAGCATAGATTACTTGAATTTTCACTAGCTTGTTTTTTTTTCCATTAAAAAATAAATGTTTTTTAAGGGGTTTAATATAAAATTAGTATAGAACTATTTCACTTTGTTTTTATGAACATGCCACATTGATAAGCAGCTTTAATCTGTAAAGTTTTTGGTAACTGCAAGAAAATATTCGAAAGCTATGCATTTTAGAGAAAGCATAAAGGTAGTGATAATGGTACTTCTAAGGATCTTTATATTAGTGTATATAAAATAGTTTGCATATACAAATATAATATATAATCTGTTTGAAATATTCTTGAATGGTAGGGGCTGTGAAACATATTATAATTTATGGAAATATTGTACACAGTAAACAGACCTCTCAGTACACGGATGAACTTTTGTCATATGCATGAGAAATGTCTTATTTGGTGACTACTAATGAATGGGATTTTGTTAACCCATTTTTGTTAGATAACCACTTTAACAAATATTATTAAATGCCACTTTGATCAGTTTGCTTTAGTGTAAAAATACATATTTTGTTCCACTTAATTTAGAACAATATGAAATTAACTTTTGTAAGAAGATTTGTTCCAAACTCAACGGTGGCAAACCAATCTGGTAATTGAGGTGGTACACTACACTCGTTCCTCCCCCAGCCTTTCCTTTGTTGGAAGCAAATAAGATTTTTTTTCATGAATGCTATGGACATGAAGCAGTTGGGTTGTAAAATAACCTCTCTTATACGCCTCTGCAGCAAGGCTGTGTGTCAAGCGTGTTTTGATTAGGCTACAAATCTCTCCCCTTTTCCAAAACCTGTCACCTCCCCAAGAACTGTCGTCTTCGCTGTTACCGTGTTTCTTTTCTGCCTGTCGAATCTAAGCTAAACTGTGGTTGCTTCTGTTGTACAATGGAGTCATTTTTGAAGGGTGGAGGATAACGGGTTTCCATGAAGATGAAGTACTGGTGGTACTTTCTGAGAAATACTCACTAAACTGTTTAATTTTATATAGCTGGAAAAACAGAGGCTGCTGCACAGGAGCTAACAGCAGAATTTTAAGTAAAGCATTTCCTCTCAAGGCTTTTGAAGAGGCAAATACATACAGCTTGAAACCAGGTGAAGTACCTCTCTCTCTTTAAGGTGATTTCATTGAAACGCTTTCAGCTCCTTCCGCCCACATGAAAAGGAAAAATTGAAATGAATGTGGAGAGCACTTATGTAGCATTTAAGATGTGTGAAATTATCTGGAAAGAATTCTGTCTCCTTTCCACTCCTTGTACATATAGGGGAAGCCATTACATTATTCTAGGATGATTTTACTGTTTTTAATTTGTAAAATTTATGCTTTGTATGCTTGAGTATAAGCTTAAAAGCATTACTTAAAAAAATCCTTGACTAGTAGATGAGTGTTGCTCGACTTATTTCAAACCACTTTCTGTCCAAGTTCGTTACAAAGCTTATTAAATTGAGTTGGAGCGTGATCCCTGTGTGTCTTATCTTCACGGGTAACGGGGCCTCCTGCTGTCAAACATCCTTGAGATACTTCACCTCAAAGAATATAAAAGGATATGGAGTCATAGGTTGCCCTAAATCTGTCTTTAGGCTACAGCAAGTTGAGACGGGTTCTGACCTGTGCTGTAGATCTCTCTTCCATCCGGAAGCAATGTCACCGGTCAGTATTTGTTCTGCTATGATGGTCTGGACAAAAAGGGACGAGATGTGTTTGCAGCTGTGGCGCGAGCCGCGGTGTCCCCAGCCCTGCTCCGCAGCTGCTTCGCTTGGTGCGCTCAGCTGCGCAGAGACGAAACACAAAGCTTATGAATACCGCCCTCAAAAGGATTTGCATTTCTCAATGGACACGTCTAGGTGCTAGAAACTATTTTTATTCCTTTCCTCTCCCCTCCTGCCTTCATATAATTACAATAATGAGAAGATTGGCCAAAGTGCCGGTGGGCTGCACGCCGATACGATCAGGCACCTCAGAACCAGAGAGCCCTGCGCGTTCTCTGCCATGCTCCTCGTGGGAAATGGGGATTCCCGCAATACGCTGCTGCCTTACACCCCCCCGGATTGATTTCTGCTTGGGACTTGCTGTTCACTTAGGAGCAGTCTCAATTTGCCAACTTCTCTCATCATTTGCCTATTTTTCAGCATATTGCTGTCGGCAGCAGTTTTGCGGAGTTGCAATATTTAGCGCTAGAAACCACCTGCGTTTTCTTCAGGCTGTGGACAAGTTGCATTGAAACCCCTCTCGGTTTGGAGGGAGCTTTCAAGCTGCAGCCGGACTGTCCTTGCGGGACACAACACTTGCCCGTTACGGAATGCGTGTGCCTGTTTCTCCTTTCGCACCCCTTCAGGATTTGGTCTTGATCTGTGCTTAACTCCATAAAATCTTCAAATAATGCAACCATTTTCTGGATACGCTTCAGTGACAGTAAATGTCAGCTCAAATATTAACCCAATAATCTTTGGTTTAATCTTTTGACAGATTAAGCTGAACGCAGGAAAAACTAGAGGAGATTGTGTTCTCGCATAAGATTATTTTCTTTTCTCAGCACCTGTCTTCTGAACTGATCCCATTTGTGATTTAATCAGCTTGGTGGGAGGTTTCCCCCTAAAATATTATGCAGTAGTAAAAGGAGTCATGTCCGTGTTTTTACTTTTTAAACTTATTTATGTGCATGTGGTGGATGTTATGCTTGAACACTTTAACTGCAGCTATTTTTGACAGTGAAACTACCTTCTTACGTGAGAAGTACATTAGTCAAAGAAGCTATTCATTGAGGAGGTGATGTTGAGCAGTACAAGGAGAGGACCTGGAGGTGTGCAACAAATAAAGAAAACTTTGTGCGACATGCTTAATTTCTAAATCGAATCATAATTCTAGTAAGTGAGTAGCCGATGTTGCAGCGTCCGCGTTGGAGGTGCTTGCATCCCACAGCAGGGAGACTTGCATTAACGCATATGCAGGTATGAGTTAATGAGTTTTCTGTGTCTGTGATTACCGCAGCATGCCCAAGACCTTTTCAGTTCTTTCTGAGCTTATTACATGCATTTCGCTCCTTTAGTTACATCAGCACTCATCTCCCCTCCTGCCTTGAATTAGGCCCAAACATATACACCATTTAAAAAAAAAACCCACCACATATTGAACAATGGGTTTGATTTTTGGCTGCATTTTACCATGACTTGGCTCCCTCTTCTGGAAACAGGCACAGTAGCAGAGTGAATAAAAATACTTTCTTTATAGTTTCCAGTTTCCCATCCAAATAAAGGGAGGAAAGCCTACAGCTGGATGCAGGCTAAGCCTGTGGTTGCTGCGCATGGTTCCCCGCAGTTTCCAGTTGTACCGAAGCTGCTCGTATTTGTTTTCTGCGTTGGTAGCAGATCTACGCGACTGTGTGTGACTGTGCCACACGCCTTTGGGGGGAGATCTCTTTCCTCCAAGGAAGAAATGCTGAAGCAAAGGAGAATGTATGATTTTATGATTATTTTTTTTAACTTTTGTCAGCCCTGGTGACCTCCTTCTTCTGGAGTTGTCTCTATAGTGCGTGAGGAACCTTTTTGCTTCTTCGCTCTCTAAGGTTTAGCTCAACAAGCCCCTCTTGATTTCAGTAGCTAACTGCTCTGCAGGACCTGCAAAGTATTCATGGTCAGAGAAGAATGGGAGAGTTAGCTAAACATTGGTCTGCTAAAGGCTTAATTTTAATAAGCAGTTACATGCTGCTGGCTGCAGGAGTAGCAGAGGGGAGATGCCTGTCCTGCGCCTGCGCCCTGGACGGCCCCGCAGCTCCTTTCCCAAGGGCTGGGTACGACCTCGGCCAGGCTGCGCTGGAGCTCCTCCATCCTTCGCTGACCTGATGGTGTGACCTTGGCCAGGCTGCGTGAGAGCTCCATCCTTCGCTGACCTGATGGTGCGACCTTGGCCAGGCTGTGCCGGAGCTCCTCCATCCTACGCTGACCTGAAGTTTTGCCCTCCCTGCGTCCAAGCTGCTATCGGCCTCTGAACAATATCTTCACAAAGCTCCTCCGCCTGCTCATTCAGATTCCTGAAGTGAGTCACGAGTCCTCGTTTTGGTCTGAGATAACCATCATTTTAATTATCTATTTCCATAAAGGAGTCTGATTATCTCTCTCAGATCTTACAGCAAGGCAACACTTCTATCTGAGTTAAATCAAGCTGTAACAATACTCATTCTTGTTTATTTTTTCATTAAATTCTTCAGATGAGGATATCATATTGGGTTCTAATCTTTAAAAAGCAGAGACAGGGCCGTTTCTGCCGGCGGAGCAGGGGCTGTATCACCCACAGCGCACGTAACGTTGCGCTTTCCGGGTGTCAGCGGGAGAGGAGAGACCCTCTTTAGTCCCATCTGTGCCCCCGCTCGGACGGGGGTGTAAATATTTACCGGAGGAAGAGAAAAAATAGAAAAAGAGGGAAAAAAAACCCCAAAACCCCTACATGTTTGTGGGTGATGGATGGAGAAAGCGCCCCCCCCCCCCCGCCNTATTTACCGGAGGAAGAGAAAAAATAGAAAAAGAGGCAAAAAAAAAACCCAAACCCCTACATGTTTGTGGGCGATGGATGGAGAAAGCGGCCCCCCCCCGCACCCACGCCCCCGGGCCGGGCGCCCCTCGGGGCCGCGGGTTCGAGGCTGCCCCGGGGCCGGTGGTGGTGGCGGCGGCGGGAGCCCGCCCGCCCCCGGCCGCTCTGCGGGCGGCGGGACTTCCCGGAACGGGGCGGCGGGAGGCGGCGGCGGCGGCGGCGGGAGGCGCTGACACGTGGCCGCGGCCCGGCGGGGGTGGGGGGGAGGGAGGGAGAGAGGGAGGGAGCCGGCGGCCGCCGCGATGTGAGCCGGCGGAGGCGGAAGGCGCTGCCCGCATGGCCGCGGGTGGCGGCGGCAGGAATGTCCCGCTGTGCAGCGCCGAGCGCGGCCCGCGGGCCGCCCAGCACGACGGCATGAGGAGGGATGGCGGCGGGGACCCGTACTGGTCCAGGTAAGGCTGGACCCGCTGCTGGCAAAGCCGCTTGCAGCGCTTTCCCGGGGACCCCCGCCCCGCAGCCCCGGGACCCCCCGCAGCCTCGGGCGAGGCACCGCAGCGTGTCCCCCCCCCCGCCATCCCCCGGCTCCTGATGCGGCTCCTGGGAAGGATGCAGCGTGGGGGTGGAGGGGGTCGGGCACCCTGAGCCCATCCCCGCGGGGGCGGCGTCGGTGCTCCGCGGGTGAGCGGCCGGGATGCCGCCGGTGCCGGACCCCCCCTCTCCCCGGCCCCGGCGCTGCCCTCGGGGGGGGCGGGGGGGCGGTACCGGGGGGGGGACGGGGTCCCACCGCGCTGGGAGACCCCCCCCGCTGTCACACTCCGCCGGGCTCCGCCGGGGACGGCAGGGAAAGGGGGGAGATACGGAGTTACTGTGAAACACCGGGGGGAAAACCAGACTATTGAGCTTATTTCTGGCCTGTAGTCAGTTATTTAAACGTGCGGTTGGAACCACTGTGAGGTTGTTATCGAAGTGTTCCAGCAGGGATGTTTGTACTGGTGATAGTAATTAATTAAGATAAAGTCTGGAATAGTCGCTGGGCAGCAGCTAGACGGCACCAGCACGAACCGTTCTTCAGGTTAAGTAATTAAGATAGTTAAAAACTCTATTAAGCCCAAGCTGTCCGCTTTCAGCAGTAGGGGCGTACGCAAGCACGGGGTGGTCCCGTGTTGGGAGCAGAGGCTACCAGCCAGGGGGCCAGCAGGGCCACCTGGGCCACCGCTGCCCCTCTCTGCCGCCCTGGGACCGTTGTCCAGCACCTCGACCTCTCAACGTGCCCCTTCTCCCGCCCAAGGCAGGGTGAGATGGTGATTCACAAGTGCCGTGTGGCAGCTGGAAGTGATGGTCGGAGGCTTTTCCAAACCGGGAGCCCCCGCACTCCCCCGTGTTGCCCCATGTTTTTGAAATTTGGTTGGGTTTAACGCTGCCACAAAGAGGAACGAAGACCCGGCTGCTGCGGCGGTGGCCTGTCCTGCCGGCTCCCGGCTCCCCTTCGGGGCCGGTGGCACCCCGTGGCGAGCTCGCCCTGGCAGGAGAGTGGAGGGGCAGCCACGGGGACGGGTGACATCAGTGCCAATGCGCAGGAACACGTGGCCAAGGGGTGGAATTACCCCGTCCGGCAGCAATTAGCCGCTGGATAAGTTGGGGTTTATCATCAGTCGCTTCCTGCAGCGGCAGCAGACCGATAGCTGACTTTAACTGCTGTCCTGAGGGAGACTTCTCCCGCAGTCAGAGACCTGGAAGTCTGGTCAGTCCCACACTGATCTCAAGAGTAAGGGGGTAGGTCTCCAAAGCAGATCTTTGGCACTTAAGGGTTGCTTAAAATTTGAAGATTTTCTTCCCCAAAAGCAGTTGGGAGAATTCCTTCTCCCCGTCTCCCCCTTTCTAACTTTTCCCTACGTCTTTGTGAAAATGGGAATGGTGGGAGAGGAAGAACCTCGCGCCAAATTTTCATGAAACAAAGTTTGCGTTTAGACATTTTTCCTCCAGAAAAAATTAAATACATTTGGCCAGAATGAACCCTCCGGTTTCCCAAATCTCTCTGAAAAATGCAAACCACCGATAACACTTTCCAAAACAAAAGAGATTATTTACTTATCGAGACAGATGCCTTTTGAAGCAATTCTGGCCGTCTTAAGTGCTGCTAGTAATTGAAAGAATCCGGTTAATGCGAAGGAGCAGCAGGATAACCATAATTCCGACCAGATCGTTATCTATATTGCAGTAATTCCAGGAGCAGAGCTCACCTCCCTGTTGTTTGGCGTAGACGCACACGCGTGGTCGCAGCCCTTGTTTGGGGAGGCTTTATGGAGGGTTTATGGTCTAAAGTAAACAGGGTGGCGGAGGGTGGGAAGGGGAAGGGGGGGGGCAGAAAGGGGGAGCGATCCGTCAGCTCACGCGAGCAGGTCGGTCGAGTTGTATAAAATACCTCATTGGATGGTTTCAAATCAATTTGGTGGACAGTTTTCGAACCGCATACGCAAATAAATAGCTCTCACCATTTCCAAGGAATGAGTTATTGCCATGGAGGCAAGGTTTTATCAAGTGGGGGACGTGGCATGGGTTCTCCTTTCACGCTCCGACAAAAAGACATGCCAGGCAGCCTTCCAAGATCTGTCTGCACCGTCAACGCAAGGAAAGATAAACAGTTATCTCGGCAGGTTTATTTTTCCATCTTTGTTCATGCTGCTTCTTCTTTTGTCCTCCCTTTTTTCAGCTGGCTTTTCCTTCCTCTCCCACTGTTCTCTCCCTGTGATTTATCCTGCCTCTCCGGCTGCCTTTCCCAAACTTTTCTGCAGGTTTCCAGTGGCTCCGTTATCACACATCTGCTCTTGCTCTTCCAAGAACAGCACTCGGGGATTTCTGTCTGGGGCTTGAAAAAGCGCTCGTGTTTATGTAGCGCATCTGGACATTTAGGTAGCACGTTTTTATGGAGATCCTAACGTGCCAAAGCAGCATCCCTCGGGCAGTAGATGTGTGTTAGCACCTCTGGTTTAACTGGGGGAAGATCGAAGCGCTGAGAAGAGAAATGTGTTGCTAAAGGTTGCGCACAAAGCCACGGGCAGGTCCAGCAGTAGACACGGGGGTCACATTTTGGATGGTGCCTCCAGGAGAGAAATACAATGTGGAAAAGTCAGTGTGTCCCGGGAAGCGAATGGCCCCTGAAACCGCTCTGCATCTCCCAGCCGCTGGCTGCGCCTGAAGACGAGGCATTATTGCAGCAGTTTCTTTAAGCTCTGGAGAGAAAAGAAGTTGTACCGCCGGCCGCACGCTGGTCTCCAGTCGCCTGACCGCACGCTTTGCCCGGAGCCAACGGTCACGTTGTTTTTCTGAGCTCTGTGCCCTCATCTTTTGTCAACATAACGTCGCAGCTTGAGTTGCATTTTTTTTTTTTTCCAGTGGTTGGGGTTTTTTTATTGTACAAGTTCCCCACCCTGGTTTTAATCATGACCTCGCTGAGAACTTTTTCCACGTGGAAAATGTAAGCAAGACATGCGTTTCGTTCCTGGCTGATCCACGTATGCCTTAGATCAGCGTGCAAAGCACGCGTGCGCTTTATTATTATGTTTTCCCACCGCCTCCACCTGGACTAAAAAACTATTTCCAGCTCATATGAGCTGCCGAAATCTAATTTCATCTTTGCTTTTGCCGAAAGCAAGAAACGAAGAGAGGGAATAGACCCGGAGCGGCGCGTGCTGAACACCGCTTTGTTGCCATCTGCGGCTCTGCGGAAGGAGTTTGCGCTCGGGAGGCTGACAGGAAACCAGCAGCTTTCCCAGGAAAAAAAGCCCTGTGTCCTCTGTGCTGCTCTCGTCGGCTGTTAGCTGGTGGACTGGAAAAAAAAAACCCCACAAACCTCCTCTAAACCCCAAAGCTACTTTTGACAGCGACAAATCATTATCTTGGAGCCAGTCTGCAGCAGGATGAAATCGGCTCGAGGAGGGGGGGAAAACCCCCCAAACCTCTCTCTTGACAAGCGTGTTAGATTTTCAAGGGAAGGAGAAATTGTTGTTGAGAAAAACAAAGAGAGAGAAGCGAGAGGACTGTCAAAGCGGGTTTAAAAATGACTACCTGGGTACTGTCTCCTCGCGCAGGAGTGTCTGCGGGACCGCTGCGTTTGCGCCACGCCGGTCAGGCCGTGGCTGTGTTGGAGATGGCTGTAAATTAAAGCCATAGACAGGTAAGCTGGAAAAGAGGTTTTTGAGAGGGGGATGCTGCCATGGGGCTGGGAACGGGTCCCGGGCAGGAGAAGGTCCCCAGGCTGCGGTGCGGCAGGCGCGGGGGGGGCACCGCGGGCACCGGCTGCCCACGCTAGGGACGTTCCCTTGGGAGGTGGCCCTGTGCTTGGGCTGCTGGGTGCCCTTGGTTTGGAGCTGGTGGCCCTCCAGCGTGGCTGGGAGCTCGGTGCCACCCCAGGACCTTGCTCATCCCGGGGTTCTTGCAGGGACGGGTGAGTGTCCGCTGCTGGCGGCTGGGGCGAGCGAGCGGGCTGGGGGCACTGGAGGTGGCTCCAGCCAATGTACCCTCCGTGCATCTCCCACGGAGCTGATTTTTAGTCTCTTCTTAGAGAGGGGAGCTGAGGTAGAGCGGCCCTGGGGTGGGCGGTATGCCCCGCCGATGCTACCTGCCCCCGCCTTGGCCATGGCGCAGCTCCGATGCAGAGTGGGAGCTGCAGCTCCCGGTTCCTCTCCCACTTCCAATTCCAGTTATGGAAAACACCCACAAACCTCGGAGACGGCTTCTGGCCAAGAGCTGTTGCTGGGACAGGCTGTTCGTCGTCTTGCTGTCTAACACAGCTCTCTTACCACCTGAAAATACCTGAGGGTCCAGACTCCTGCCCTGGAGGGGCTGCTAAACTGTGATCTAATTGATAGCCCGAACTCCAGCACGTCCATTTTAACAGTGACCTGCAGTGTCTGCGCACAGACAGACCTGCAGACGGGGGGAAAGGAGGGAGGCAAGTCAAGAGAAATGAAATTGAATAAATATTTGCTCTGTGGCATCTACGGGAGACATTCCTCCAGCGGGAAAACGCACTGCAAATAAAGATACCCTGTGCTGCTGGCTCTGCTCCCGCCGCGGGACGGCTCAGCGTGGGTTTGTCCCTTTGGGGCTCCTTAAAAATCACTCTTCATCACAGTGCCCCAAGCAGGGGACCCGTTTGGTCGGTGGGAGCTGAGTCCCAGGGGGTTCACTCGATGCTTCGAAGCAAAGCTGTGCCCACCCAGCGCCCGGGGCTGTGTTTGGAGGAGGAGAACGGAGGGACGTCAGGCGTAGGGCTGGTGCCGTACCGAAAACCACCCAAGGAAGAGTCATTAGGGTTCGAGCTAATTATAGTCTGTCTGGGTGGTGGTTGGAGGTTTATGAAATAGGAAGTGTTTTGTAGCTGCCCGGCTGCTTCGCTCGGTGAAGAGGGTCTCGGCGACATGCAGAAGGGGATGCACCTGCAGCGCCCGTTTCTTGTAAGCAGAAAGGCGTGACAGGTCAGGAGAGCACAGGCTGGGCAGCGAGGAGCCGCCGCCGTCACGCCGCACCCAATTAAGTCAATTAGGTGGCTCCAGACAAGCTCCGGTGATTCACCGGAGGTGGTTCGGAGGTGGCTGCCCCCTCTCGCGCAGGTTTCTGCCCCGTGTAGCCGGGGCTCGGCCAGGACGCGCACAGGGTGGTGGGGAGATGCTCGGTCTGCCCACGCGGCCGCGAGGTGGGCACGGTGACACCGATGACACCGACTTCCTTAGGTTTAGATGCGCTTTACTCTGACTCAGTTTGGTTATCTCCAGCCCAGATTATCTCCACCTCCCTCGACAGCGACGCCATTAGNAGCCCAGATTATCTCCACCTCCCTCGACAGCGACGCCATTAGATTTAATTTGTCAACACTGGTAAAACTCCGCTTTTTGGGTGGCTGTTGTTACCTACAAGAACTATTTGATTTATCGTTACTCCTTAGCTCTTGAAGGAGAGTTTTAATTTTTCCCCTTTGTGCTAGTCAAGGTTTCTCCCGTAACCTTTGCTGTTGTTGTTTTGCACCGAGCAGAACGTTGACTCATCGGCAGCCTCTGTGATAACTATAATTAGGAGTAAATGCATTTACAAAGCTCTTTCCTCTGATGCAAGCACATCATTGTCCTTGCAGAGAAATAATTCTTGCCGTGCTTCCAGGTGGGTGTGGGCAGCCAGTGATTACACTGAACACTCATATTTGAGTGGATTTTCCTGGCTGGATAC
>RSEF01000020.1:7726390-7741521 GCA_003993805.1 Himantopus leucocephalus
GAGCTCCAGAGGGCCCTTCCAACCCTCACCCTTCTGGGACTCTGTGATTCTGATTCTGAGGCTGCGGGACCTGAGTGGGACCTCCCGGTTATTTTCTGTGAGTGCCCCATGTTTCCAAGACCGTGCCTGGGTTTACACAGAGACCTTTTGTTCAGATGTCTTCTGTCATACACACGGTGTCTCACCCAAGGGGCTAAACCCAGAAACAAGGTTTTGAGCTCCTGCATTGCTGATTTCGAGTCCCACGCTGGATTATATTCCTGTCAAGAGCCTGATCTGACTCCTCAGTACTCTTAAGCACCAGTGAAAACACCAAACAGAGCATGATCTTCAAAGTGGATTAAGCTAAAGCAGGGCAAGATACTTATTCCAAACTAAGAGCATCTACACATAGAGCTTTTAAAAAGCAGTTAATCCGGAATATCTCTTCCCAAATAACTGTCTGGGAGTAATTCCGCACACGTGCAAGCCATTACACCTGGCTACAGCATTATTAGAGTGCGTGTGGTACGTGGGAGCCCAGCTCATCGGGAGCCTGGTCTGTGCCTGGTGCTGCACAAAATCCAAACCTGGTCCGTGCCCAAAGAGATTTCTGTTTAATTACAACAAGAGGTATAACAAATGGGTGAACGTGGCTGGATGGGGAAGTGCGTGGATGCAGTGGAAAAATTTTGGTCAAGATAAGGAGGTGTTTTCACGAGCATCGAACACTGGTGTTGCCAAAAAGAGTCAGAAAGAGATTAAAGGTAGTTGTACAGCAGTGTCCCAGAGCTCCCTCCAGCTGCACAGAAAATTACTGATCAGAGCTTTCCTTTGTATGTTTTCTTCCCTGCAGAACTCATCATCCCCGTAGATTATTTAATGAGAGGCCTCTCGATATCCAAGCAGACCAAAGTTCCCTGGAAGCAGCTGTTTAAGAAGGCGCCGATATGGTAGGCAGCTGCGGTGGCCTCGAGTGCCAGCGGGGCTGGGGACCCCCCTCCTCCCAAGGGCTTCTTCTCCTCTCTGTGCTTATTTCTTCTGCCTATGCGTATTTTGGCCGGTTATTTATATATTTGGGAAATACGACCAGGTTTTCTAATCCCTTCTGTATAAATAAAGAACTAAAAAGGTAAGCTTGACAGAAGGCGGGTTATGTTCTGTCCAGAGGAATGTCAGGCTTGAGTGTTACTGGAAAACCTTCCTCCTTCACAGGCTGTGCCCTCTGTGGGTTGGGTGCTTCTCCAGAGAGATATTCTCTACTGGTCTTGTTAGAAATGCTGCTGGTAATGGGCTCCTAAGAAGTGCTGGGTGGCACAGGCTGTGTTCTCACTGCTGAAAAAAACATATTTTTAATAGCAGCTTTCACTTTGGGATGCTGCATTCGGTACTGAAGCTCATCCAGGTGTGTTCCCAAGTGCTGTTTAAAGACGGGGAGGAGGGCGATGGGGCTGCAGGGTGGCAAGCCCAGTCCTGCCTTGGAGCATCTGCTGATAACAAATCCCTAGAAACTCCCAAACAACAGCTCTCGGAGCAGGACAGCTCTTGCAGCGCTGGAAGGGACTGGTGGGAAATGCACAATTGCCGCTGCAGTGACCCTCGCCTGAACCCAGGGGCTGACGCCTGGGCAGCGAAGGAACGAGCGGTGCTGCGAGCGGCAAGCCAAAAGGAGTAGCTGTCTGTGAAAAAAATCTCAAGAAGCAATTGTAGCGCTGTGAGGGATTTATTTATAGACCAGGAACTGAAATATTGGGTTGCCCGAGTGCCTATTTCCCACCCAGTGCGACCCGTCGCTCCTGATTATTTCCTCCCCGCTGTGTATTTTCAGGGCTGTCATCATCGCTCAGCTTTCTACGGCCAGCACGTTTTTCACTCTCCTTTCCTGGCTGCCAACTTTCTTTAAGGAAACTTTCCCCGAGTCCAAGGTGAGTTGGCTGTGGGACACAGGCATTGCCGGTCTCCGTGCGGATGAGGTGGTGCTGGCTGAAAAGGGAGGAAGATGATGGCAGAGGGAGTTGGTGGGAGCAGGTTGGGAGGCAGGAGGGGGTCGAGGCTTTCCTGCGGGGTGAGGAGCCGTTACCCCCCTGCACATGCGTTCGGAGGTGCCGGCGAGCATCCTCCCTCCAGGTCGGCACAGGTTGGTTTCTTGTTGCTTGTTGAGGGATGCTGAAATGAGGCAGAGCTGGAGCACCTTCCAGGCAGGGAAGAGAGGGTTATATTTGGGTTTTCTTCTCTTATTCTGCTTTTCTTCTCCGGCAAGGATGGTTTTCAAATGGCACAGAGCTCACAACATTATGTTGTTGCAAATGACCACCAGCCCAGTCACGGGGCTTTTCACGGGGTTTTTAACTGTGCCGACATTGTATAGCTTAGACCTGCCTGCAAAAATGATAATTACCGTTAATAATGTGCACTTCAAAAATACTATAAAAGCTTCCCTCTCCTCAGCACAAATGTTGTTCCCATTTTTCAGAAACCTGGGCAATACTCATCTGGGCGGAGAGCTGGTATTTTGATCTTGTTCTCAGAAACACAGACGATATTTTCCACAATGGCTGTGTTAGGTTTTTATCATTTCCAGAGCCGCTTACAAATGCCTTTTCATATTACATGTGTAAGGCGCTTTATGGCATACTTGATATTTATATTAAAATCATGTATTAAACCAGCAAACATATTGTTGTGACAAGATCTGTGCACCTCGAGTAATGTGCTTGTGCAGCAGTAATTTACCATCTGGTAAGCATTATATGACGGTGCCCTTATGTAAGATGCTCTATATAGCGTTCTGCATCTCGTAATCGCTTCAGACATTTTGATAAAACGGGGCTTGGGGATGCTTGACTTTGAAGGATGGACGATAATCCTTAATGTGGGAAACCTGTGTCACCTACTGGTCAAAGTCCCTTTCTGCAGGTGAGCGGCCATCCAGCCCACCTGGGTGGAGGTGATGGAGGGGTTTGGCTCCTGCTGCTCGGGGCGATGGGCTGGAGGGATGACACAAGGGCGGCTTTGGTGTGTTGGGATTGACTTGCCGAGCAACCCCGGCTGGTGTTAACAGACAGCAGAGATACTGCCCCGCAAGCCCTGTGGGGTAACATTTTCAGAAGTGACCAAGACCCAAAGTTTTAAAGGCGCTGACAGACGCAGACGGACCCTGGTGTGATTTCCAGGAGCAGCTGAAACAGGATTATTCAAACCCCAGATTGTTCAGCCCTCCTGCGATGCTGAAGCCAGGCGAGGAAGGGAGGGATGCCTCCACGGGGTGATGGGCTCTGAGCGAAGGGGGAGACGCGGGGGACGACGGATGGGTGGGCAGGTTCAACCAGCTGAGATGAAACCCAGCCCAACCCCCACTGCCTTCAGCTCCTCCTGGGATCTGGGCACCAAAATGCCTCTGAGCAGCTGTAATCCAGATGACCAGTAATCATCTGTGATTACAGCTGTAGCAAGCTCGCTTAATAGAAAATAGACCAAAGTATGTTGCTACCCGTAATGTTACCTAATCCTGGCATTAGAAAATCCAGCTATGTTCCCTCAGCTTCACAGTAACGCTGCTAACGAGGTTGAAGCTGATGTTGGAAATTTTGCCGACAGCTTTACGGGTGACCCACGGGGCAGAGTAGAATCTACAGCGTGCTTTCCAGGGCTCTGTGGCTCTCTGCCACATCACCTTGCCGAACAGTAAACTTTGCCACGTTTAATCCCTCTTTCCCGGAGCAGACAGAGCTTTCTGCCTCTCCCTTGGAGGCAGAGTCACTGGGGCAGAAGGGAAGACAACAAACCTACAAGTGCTACAGCCCCGTGATGCGGCTGGCACCTTTGGAGTGGCGCAGGGTGTCGCTGGGAGCTTGCCGTGCAAAGCGGGTAGAGATCCTGCAAGAAGTCCTCATCACTTCATTTTTTTTTTCCTTTCTACAGATATCACAGACTATCAAATAAAATATCTGCAAACAAACCCAGCGCTGACAGCAAACCTCTCTCGATTTTTGCTCCCTTTCAGGGTTGGGTGTTTAACGTAGTCCCCTGGCTGGTTGCAATTCCGACAAGCTTGTTCAGTGGATTTCTGTCGGATCATTTAATCAACCAGGGTGAGAGCTCTTTTGGCTTTTCGTCTCTTTATTTTATGTGACGTGGAAGGAGGACCTGGGTGGGAGGAGGTGGGATTGTTGGTAGGGAGAAGACGACCCAGCAAATAGGCAACGTGAGGTTCTGATACGAAAGCAGGGTAAACACTCCAGCGTCCAAATCCCATCCATGTGTTTGGGGCTCCCTTTGATCTTGGCCACAATATCACCTGGAGATGAAATCCGGCCCTCTGAACAAGCAGACCTGCTGAGCTGTGCTTGACTGCAACTCTCCTTTCTCTTCCAGGGTACAAAACCATCACCATTCGTAAGTTCATGCAGGTAAGAGGGCTGAAGCCACTGGAGTGACACTTGAGCTGCCTGCTGAGCTCTGCTTGCAGGGCAGATGGGACCTGGTACGGCGCTGGGGTGGTGGTTATAGGTGGAAAGAGAAAAGGGTTTGTAGCGTTGAGATGGACACATGGTCAGTGCGTATGGGAAATGAAATCCAAGGGAAAACCCTGACTGAGGAACGGAGCATGGACCAATGGTAATGTTGAGCGCAGAGATTTGTGGGTGCTCCGAAGAGGTTCTCTTTCACAGGCAAAGGCCAACCATCCGCTGTCACTCCCACTGACCCCTTAGATACTGAGGAGACAGCAATACAAGGGTGAACAGAAATAGAAACGCTGGGTGAGAGCACAACGCGCTCTGCTCCGCAGCGTCACATCCCTGCGGACAGACCTCTGACACAGAAAAGCAGGACACCGGGACAAAAAAAGGCTTGAGAAGCACCTGGTGTATAGGAGCTCTTGCCGTCGTAAAAGGGAACAGTTTGTCCGTGAAAGGAGTTGCTTTCTTCCTTACAGAAAATGTGCTGTCGTGTTTAATTTCCCCTTTCTTCCAGGTCATCGGCTCCGGCGTCTCAAGCGTTTTTGCTTTGTGCCTGGGCCAGACATCCAGTTTTTGCAAAGCGATAGTGTTCGCCTCCGCCTCTGTTGGACTTCAGACCTTTAACCACAGGTAACGAGCATGATAACGACAGCAGCGGCGGCCCTTAGCTCTTATCCCGCCCTCGGCATTTCGGGGTCTCAGAGCAGGCTGCCTCCGTCGTGACCGTCAGAGCAAGAACTGGCGCGGGTCGGAGCGTCCTGTGTTGGTCCCTGCGAGGCCGGTGGAGTTCAGTGCCCGCTGGGCTGGAAATGATCCAGCAAACCTCTCGCGTGGGGCAGGGCTTGGACCAGCAGGTGTTAGGGAGATGGAGCAGGAGGGGAATTGCATTTTGGTCCCTCTGAACGCTTTGAGTGGAACCCTTTTCCTCCTGCTACCCTCCTGCGCTGCTTCACTCTCAGCCTCTTTCCCCCTTTCTCCGGACCGGTGCCATTTATTGTCCCGGAGCCCTTCCTTTTGTTTGACAAACGAAACTCTGTGTAAATGATGCAAAAGCAACCGTGCTCCATTAAAACTGCTGTTTCCCCCTCTCTGTTTCTCACTAGCGGCATTTCAGTAAACGTACAGGATCTGGCCCCCTCGTGTGCTGGCTTACTGTTCGGTAAGGATTCCGGTGGGGTTTCGGTTGTGCCGGAGAGGCGGCGTGTACGGGAGGGGACACGGTCGTCACCATTAAGGTTTGAGCAGGAGTCGCTCTGTGACATGTCTACGTGCAGCCTCAGCTTCCTTCTGCGATACCCGTGCCGTTGCCGGGGGCAGGGAACCGCACCGACGCGCCTTTCCGTTTGCCAGATGCTTGCCGGCACCGAGGGGTGGGGATGGGGACGGGGGTCGGTTGTCCCAGGACCGGGCGTCGCGTGGGAGCCCGGACAAAGCCGCTTGTGTCTGTGGGTTTCTAATATTCTATTCCTTTCTTCTCTTTCCAGGTGTTGGGAATACAGGTGGAGCCCTCCTAGGTAAAGTACCCTCCTGCAGCTCATCCTTTCCTGGGGAGTCCTCTCCTCGCAGGCGGGCAGGATCCATTCCCGCAGCCTTGGCATTTCTTTCTCTCTCTTCTCGCCCATCCCAGGTGTCATTTGCGTGTACTTGGCTGGCTACCTGATTGAAACAACCGGCTCCTGGACTTCCGTTTTCAACCTGGTGGCTGCTGTTAACAGCGTTGGCCTCTGTGCGTTCCTCATGTTTGGAGAGGCCCAGAGGGTGGACACAGACTCTGCATATGTGGACCTCTAGAGATGAGTCCAGCAAGCAGCCAAAGGACAGGGGAGTGTCACGTCTACGTGTCATTGTCGCACAAGTGCCAAAGAACATTTTTTTTTTTTTTTAGGTGTTTTAACAGGAAAAAAGTATACTGAGACCAAGTACATAATGGGTCTGGATGAAACCCACGGGAGAAAAGAAATGTAGAGTTTATTTTTGCTCAGGGCATAGCTGATGGCCTGCAGAGCCGTCCAGCTCAACATCTCCAGTGAGGATACGGCCCATGTGACCAGTTTGCCCCAGTCCATGTCTAGTGGACAAAGATCCATGTGGCCAAAGCAGCTTACCCGGCCTGTCTCCGACAGGAGCCGTGGTTTGTGTGCTCTGCCCCGGCGCGGTCGCTTGCTGAGGGGCTGCTTCGCCCTGCCGGGAGCGGGTCCCTCCATGCTCTGCCATCCTGTGACCGCCGGGAGGGTGGACGGCTCTCAGGCTGCCACGCGACACGTGTCCTCTGAACTACGTGGAAGGAATAATCCAAACAAACGTACCTCTGACCTTAACCCTCCCTCGCGTGCCTTCATTTTGCAGTCTGCTTGACCGGTACAAGCCAGGTGTACAAGAGAAAGGGTTGTGAGATGAATTCAGGCCTTCCCTTCAGGGGAAATCTGTCTGGATGTCTAGTGTGGACCCGACGGCGTGAGGTTGCATCAATACTGCCTTCCCGGCGCTTGAGCTGAGCCGGGGGGCTGCCGAGCAGACGGCTCAAACCAGCGGAGCCCATCTTTGCTTAAGGGCAGAGCTCAAGGGCTCCCTCCTCTCCCGGGTCGCTTGAGTCCAGCCCTGAGCCAAGGTAGACCACCTCCAACGTGAGAGCGGAGGAAAGCTGGAGTCACCCGTGGTCAGGCTTAGCTGGGCTGACCTGGCGGTGCCGCCCAGGAATCCCCCGGGAGGTGTTTCGCCATGTGCTGTGAATGCATAGGAAGAACAGGTCACGTTCTGCGCTATGGCTATATACTCCCAAATGCGTTCTGCTTGATTAGACGTGTCCTCCACGTGCTCCCAAAGGGGCGACGGAGACTTTCCAAAGAGCCTGCAGCGGGCGGGTTTTGTTTCTAGGTTAAGCGTAAAGCACATTTCTGCATCGGGGATCCCTAGTGCTGGGTACGGATCCCTGCGGTTCCCCGGGTCAGAGGGGAGTACGCGGCTGTACACACCTCTGAGCCTGAATGTCTTAAGTTATTTATAGATATTTTTAAATTTAAGTACCAAATTCTATATTTTACGTACTTGAGGCCTGATTCTGCATGCTTATTTTGAGTGGTAATCCCACCAAAACCCACAGTATTTCAAGAAGGGAAGGATTTTCCAGCCTACAGTTTCTGGTTTTGTAGCATCTATTTTAAATGTGCCATTTCGTATTAAAGCAATTCGTTGCTTTTCCTCCCACCCCTTGCTTGCAGCCTGAAAGGATCTTTTGATTTCTCCAGCGCTTACCAGAAAACTTCAGCTGAGACTTGGGACCAGATTTCCCAAGGGACCTCGCTGTGCAGGAAAGCTATAGGTTCAGATTCATTGTCCTTAAAAAAGACATAATTATCCCCTGCTTGTCCTTTTGTTTTGGCCAAATTTCTTCTTGGAAGATATGCTGGAGCCATGTCAACTTTCTGAATAGCTGGGTTTGTAGTGAAAATACTGGCAGCCTTTTAATTGCAGAGACGCTCTCGGATGCCACTAAGCTAAGCTGGGCTACTTATTGGGGGTATTAAGAGATAAAGACGCAACTGCCGGACGTCTTCACAAGAAAATATAGGATTGGTGCGGCCTGATTGGGGGACGGAGAGATAAGCAAGCTTTTTTTTTCTCCTTCTGTGCTTTTTTCCCCTAAAAGGCTGTTTGCTACCATAGGTACCACCCTGTATCTGGGGTGCGGCAGTGCTGCAGAGCCAGGAGACGCGAACGCTGCTGGGAAGCCTCTTAAAATCAGCGGGTAAAATGGGGGGGGGGGCACACAGAGCAAATGCAAACCAGGCTTGCCAGAGAGGGCTGAGGCCGTGCAGACTTCTCAGCCAGCCTTGTCTCTCATCCCATCCCAGCAGATTATTTGCACAGCTTTTTCTACAGCGACATAGGAAAAAAAAAAAGGTGTTTTTTCTTTTTTTTAGGGTTTTTTTTAACATCTTCCCTGGCCATTCAGCGTTGCAGGTCAGGAGCACGAGGAGTGCATTCTGGTTCTCTTTGGTGGTTGCACCATTTCTCGAGCAGGAGTTGCTGGGTTTAGATCACTCGTGTTTGAACCGGGCAGCTCGGCCACCCCTTGGCTCTGCAAACCGGGAAATTTGGAACTAAGAGCTTTAAAGGAAAGTCAACGCTGCTGGCTGTGCCTTCTCTGTAAATCCAGCTAATGCTTTGGTGGGCTGTCCGGATTATCTGTCTCTGTAAACTGGCTAATAAGTTAAATATTTGAAGTACAATTGAGGCTTAAGTTTCATTATGTTGGTACCTCTTTGGCGAAGTATTGAGTTCATTTTACATAGCTGTACTGTTATTTGTTTAAGGAAAAGCCAAAGCTTGCTGTCTGAGAGTTTTTGTTACGGAAGGACCAAAAAAAAAATAATAAAGGCAGCGAATCATTTGCACGCTGTCTGATCTTCCTTTGAATGCGGAGGTGCTACGTTGCGTGGTCAGTAAGGCACAGGCAGAGCTCAAGGATATTTAGTGTGATTAACTCCTTAGGGCTGGTGCGAGAGGACGGGGAGGCCGTGCTGGGCGAATATCTGGGCTGGCAGATGTTCACTGCCACCTTGTGCGTACTCGTACGTCGGGCCTCAGACTACATCCAGCTTCATCTTTCATTTTGGAAAAAAGACTGAAAAGCTGTCTTCAGCAGAGCTGTGGTCAGTACAGCATCAGGGGACATGGTCTAATATAATTTTTTAGGGTAATAACAGAGATGAAGCGAGTCTTCGGGGGGGGGGAGGGGGATATACCCCCACAGACCGATCGCCTTCCACCTGGAGATGGTGCTAAAAAAGAAATAAATACGTTGCCAGCTTTTTCGCATCCTCGAACAGATGCCAACAGAGGGAGCTCTTCGATATGGGATGCGGCACCTCCCGGGCGGCCGAGAGCTGCTGAGCCTGGCCCTGGCACAGCTGGCACAGCTGGCACAGCTGGCACCGGTAGTGTGGTACGGCTGGTGCGGATGGTTTGGCTGGCACAGCTGGCACAGCTGGCACGGTTGGCACGGCTGGCACAGCTGGCACAGCTGGCACAGTTGGCACAGCTGGCACAGCTGGGCAGCGAGCGGAGCCTGGCCCCACCGAGGAGCAGCCCTGGCTGGTGGCTCTCACCGGCGGCGCCTGCGCGGGGGAGTCCGTGCCGTCCCAGCGTTCGCTTTCCCTCTTCATCTGGCCATTGTCCAGTTAGCGTGGGGAAGGGGAGCAAACGTTTGGGAGTACACTTTAAAAGGAGAAATAGCCGCTAAAGGCATTTTATAACCTCATCTGTGGGGTCATGTAATCAAGAAAATATCTTTAAGGGCTGCAGAGTCCACTAATTTTCTCCTCAATGTGCTCAGAAAAAAACACAACGAAACGAAACTTTGTGGTATGAAAACAATGCTGAAGAATAGTTAGCAGAATGCGAGTTATCCTTAAATTTTCCTGTCCCTTTGCTCCTCTTACGAAGGTATAGACAGCCTCTGACATATACACTTGAGCTATTTTGACCTGAAAAGCCCTAAGAAGGCACAGACCCACCTTAAACCCTGCGCTGGTCTTCTTCGTGGTATCCTGCAACTGTGTAAAGCCCGAGAGAAAAGAATGAGCTCTGCCACGTTCCTTAAATTGTCCGTGTCACAGGGCTACGCTGCCCACCAGGCTGGAGCCCAGCTTTGAGCCTGCCCTGAGCACGTGGGAATGGGTTCGGTGCAAAAGTGACTGGGAATCCGGGACTGGGCTTAAAGGCTGATTAATCACAGGTATGTCATATTGCTGCTGTGGGTTGGAATTGAGGGGCCGGTTCGTGTTTAAATTCCTTGGGGCGTATTCAATAGCTGGCTCTGGAGCATTGGAAGGATACTGTTTTATTGCAGTTTGCATAACACTAAATCAATAAACACATTCAAGCAGATGGAAAGCAAAACGCAGGAGAAAAATAGCTCTATTTGGAGGAGAAAAGAAATAGCAAAGAGCACTTCTCACTGATACTTTTGCCTTGAAAACACAAGCAGATGCTCTCACAGCAGAGACCTGATCTAACATCCACCTGCCAGCTCCCCGGGGCTGGGACGTGCCCCAAAGACACCACCGTTCTGAAAGGGCACCCAGCGCCGTAACAAGCAAAATATCACCCTTTATTGCAGCCGTGACCTACTGCATGGCACATAATGAGGAATTTTCCATCTCAAACTTTAATGCAATAATTAAGATGTCCATTAAGGTCTTTACAGTTTGACTGCTTGTAATTAAAAATGGGGGGGAGGGCAATGGCAGGGAGATGCAGTCCAGGGCATCAAGCTCCCGCATCAAGCTCTCCTTGATTTTTCTTTTCTGTTCTGTTTCTTTCTTCAAAATAATTTTCCTAGTTTCGTTCATAGCTGTCCTCAGGGCAGGTGGCCTGAAAAACACATGAAAACCAACCTTAGTTCCCCCAAGTACAACTTGGTTTTAAAAAAGAGCTTTTCCTCTCTACCAAAACACCTCCGAAACATCGGTGCTCCTGGGCTGTAGTTTTTGGGGGTGTCTCTGTGCAGGGCGATCCTTGGGGCTCTGCAGGCACCACCTTGGGCCAGGCTGCCCCATCGCTGTCCCNTCTGTCCCCACTGGGGACACGGGCGTGAGCCAGGATGGCTGAGCTCCGTCAACAAGAGTCATGGGAATAACCCCAAACCACAGCGTGCCCATCAGCCGCAAGAATGATAACTGGGGTTTTATGCTCCAGTTGGTTTCCAGACTGGAATAGCTCCCTGCTTACACAGTTCCCGGTGCAGGATTAAGGGTGAGGTAGGCTTTAATCCAATAATGAAAAGAGAAGAAACCCCCATATAAACCCCATCTTCCAAAGTGTCTCTGCTCCTGGGAGGCCAAAGTCCCATTATCCAGTAATAGGATTTGGCCTCCTAAAGCAGTACTGAAATACTTGTAAAATTCCTTTCCCAAATCACCAGATTTTTCAAAGGATTAACAAAAATTAATGATTCGACTGAGGAAGTAGCCGCCAGAAAAGCTACGGCTGATCCCTTGAATCCCTTCCCAAACTGCTTTCCCCCGCTCTGTACAGCTACCAACGTACCGGTGGCTCGCTCTTGTTCTTCCAAACACAGTGCTGGCTGCGATCTCCTGCCACTTTGGCATTAATCATTCTCTAATAAATTGGTTTTAATTTTCGCTCCAAAGGTACAAAAAAAAAAAAAAAATCCCACTTCCACGGGAGACAATGGGAAGGTACACGTGTAGCAATTATCGGTAGGATTTTACACAAAGAATTAGCAACCTACTCGTGCATGTCCTGCATTCTCGTTAAAGGCAAACCGTTTGCGGTTGACAGGGGATTTTCCTGTGCAACCATTTAGGCTCATTGCAGCTGTTAAATTCCTTTCATGTTGTTTTTTTCCCCCCCTCGTCCTACCAAGTCTCAGACAAACCCGCTCATTTACAATCTCTCCTGTGTACCCGCGTGAGTTATGAGTGAGGGGAACACTTTCATGAGACATCCTCAGCCCTTCAGATGCCCGGAGCCGGTGCGAACCTCAGCTGGTCACGGGTGCCTTTATACGCTTTTTGCTCTTATTTTGCCCCAAACGAGACAAGTGACGGCTCGTGCCCGTAAACCCACTGTCGCAAATTTCCCGGCTGCCGTCACCTTCGCGTGGTTTTGCTGCTGCGACCGACCTGCTCCTCCGCGCACGCAGCTCCGCGCTGCCTCCTCCAGCATCCTCCCTCCGGCTCCTCCATCCCGCGGTCCAGCCCTCCCCCAGCCCCTCTCCACAAGCCCATTTCGCAGGTTTGGGGGAGCAGACAGGGTCCCCACATGTCCCCAGGCTCATGGGAGGGAGGATGTGCTGCCTTCTCCTGCACCCCAGACCCTGGTTATTTACCGGTTATTCAGCAAAACAACCCCCCGAAACAAACAGCATTACCGGCAAGAGCATAATCACATATCAGAGAGGAGTTTTTCAGATGAGTAACTTATAATGATCTGTTTTATTTCATTTTATTTCAGCCCATCTGGGGCACAACTGCACTTTGANATTTCAGCCCATCTGGGGCACAACTGCACTTTGAAAAGGGCTGGGGGCTGCACTTCCCACCGCAGGAGCCACCTGGACCCGCAGGAGCTCAGCGTAAAACCTCCGTCCTTGCAATTTCATTTTACAGAAACCTCTAAGTAGGACACGCATGCTCCAAAGTGGGTGACCTGAGAAATGTTTGCACAGCCCTGGGCTGTCCTTCCAGGAGAGCCAATGCCAGCGGGAGACGGGCTGTTCTGCACCTGCACAAAAAGGTTCGGATCCGGGGACCGTGACAAAGGCGCCTTTGAGAGGGGTACCTGTTTTCTGGGGATTTTGTGCCTGGAGTCAGCTGGGAGTACAAAATTCAAAATTAACTAGTTTCTTAGTTAAATGATGCATTTTTTCGGGATTAAAAACTGTGGGGAAATTTTGATTCACCTCCAAATCAGGTTTTCTGGCTCACGGCTCCGTGACGAGCTAAGGGAAAAGCTTTAGCCTTTATGTCGCCAAACTCTAGATGCAGCTCTGCATCCTTTGAGCTCTATCAAATACCAAGTGGCCTCTCTCAGCACGCTCAGATCGTTTCAATATTTTGAGAAATGCACTGTGTAATTTTGATCCGAGTTAAAAAATTAACTGATAAAATTACTGAAAACCTGAAACAGAGACAGAGCCTGGAGATGGACAAACTCTTTCTGGCGGGTTTTGGAAATCTTTCATAATAGCTTGGGGTTGAAAAATGGGAACTGTCTGAGAGAGCTAAAAAATAAACATGCCTGGAACAGCTGTATTTTAAAGGGTTTAGGATAGAAACCATGCCTGAAAGAGCATCATTAAGATGTATTACCCACAGGTTTAAAGGATATGGATAAAGCTGTTCAGGATGGAAACTGAACCAGATTCACTGTTGTTTCAAAACCAGATATGCTAATACACACGCAATTACACGCTGAATTTGCTGTGGTAGTTAGCCTGGCTGAGACCTGCCCGTGTGGGTTGTATCTGCGCGCGCTGTCGCAGTTAAAACACACACGGCGTAGACACGTGAAAATCTGGCTTGTAAATGTAACACCAAGGCAACGCAATTTGGGGTATTCCTGGTTGTTTTTGCTGTTCGGATGGAGAGGGGCTAAGGCTGGCAGCTCAGATAAGGCATCTGCCTCCAGGAGTGCCCCACACCACTGGGAACCAGGAGGGATTTCGCTTTACCCTTTTCTGCAGAGCCAAAAACTATAGCATGAGTAAGAAATGGCATATTTTGGCATTGCTGAGGGCTCCGGTGTTTGTAGGTGACTCTTTACCACTGGGCTGGTAAGAACATGTCACCGCTCTCAGTAAAGGCACCGTTTTCTCTCTTTTCCCGCAATGCAGTGCCAATTTTTATCCTCTTCTGATGGTGTCTGTTCATCCTCTCCCTCCTCCTCCTCCTCCTCCTCCTTGGAGATCTCTGGATTAAAGAATAAAGCACAGAATTGATTTCCTGAACGTGCATTAGTGAGGATTATTCCAGGAGATTCATCCGTGTTTGGGGGATTAATATTTCCAGGGAAGGGCCTCTCCGATCTCAAGCAATACTTCTCTCAACATATACCGGAACATTTTTTTGCTTTCGCAGGCGAGGAGGAGCATCTGTACCGGCAAGAGACAGACAGCAGAGGTTCACAGCACCGGCTGTGGAGCTTCAGAGTCGTTTGTAGCACCAGCACTTCCCGTATAAATATATGAAGGGTGCTGTATGTGAATTCTGCCTTTTCTTTACTCTGCTAATGATAAAGAATAAAACCAGATACATGTCAGACAAACACAGAAAACACTATCAGCCCCGGGGAAGTCGGGTACAAATCCCCGTGCAGCACCACTTGCCACCAACAGCCCCCTCTGAGAGAGGGGCACAGCGTTCCAACGAAATAGGGGCCTGTCCAATTAATTAATTTGGCCTCCACGCCCTGCACAAACATCGCAGATCAAGGGCCTATTACGTTATAAGAGCAATCTGTGAGGCCTTTATAGCAATGCGCGGCTCTGAATTATGCTTCAGAGGTTAACAACTGCAGCAGAGCTAGAGCTCCCTCCCTCCTGGTGTGTCTTGCGCGTGGAGGAGATGCTGTGTATAATTGAGCAGAAGAGGCAAAACCTTCTCCCAGGAGAAATGGAGGCGAGTCAGCCCCGAACCCTAATTGAGACCTCGGAGACCAGCCTTTAGATGTCAACCAGCCGGACAAAAAATGATTGCTCCTCAGTCATGCTTGGGCAGATCAGCTGGGCTCCCCTCGCACCCGGCTTTAGCAGGGCTCGGTCTGGTAATGGCCGTAAGGAAAAAGAAGAAAGGAATAAAAGAAAATCAGATTTTAGCAGGGGGGCAAAAGAAAGCATTCAGAAGGACTGCCTATCCATCCCTGGAAATTTTCTTTGAGGTATTGACCGCTTCATCTGCGTGTACCCTTGCGCGGTCCAAGGTTTGCAAGCGATGCTGCTGTAAGGCAGAGCGAGTGTTAGATAGCGAGACGGGCACCAGCGCCCGCAGGTACAATAGTCCTGTTGTCAGCACATGTGGCAGCTGCTTCAGAGAAGGAAGAGGTCTTCGCTTTTATACTGCCCTCTGATCCGAGGAAGGCATTGGGTGTTGGAGTGACACTTTTCTGAGAGCCTGAAATGTTTGGTTTCGAGGGCTGGTCTGATTTTTGCTTCCAGTCTCAGCCTAC
>RSEF01000020.1:7748479-7767982 GCA_003993805.1 Himantopus leucocephalus
CCTTAATGATCACAATAAACAGCACTTTGGAAGGGAGAAGAGCACTGTGCTCCACGATTCAAACCTATCTCTGGTGGAGGCGTGTTCAGATTTCACACCAGCTTTGCTTTGCATCACCTGACTTTATCACATCAGCATTTGGCGGCTGTTGGACCTGCAGCAGAGGTCTGGTCACCACTGGAGCCAGGATACCAATATGGATGGAGCTTGGCTCCAACACAGTTTGGCTTTTTCTGAATAAATGAGCTGAAATTCATTGATTTCACTGTTCATTAGCCTTACATCATCACATTGCATTGTAATATGCAGCTCTTCCACCAGATTTATTTTCTCATTCATTTTGCAAGAGAAATGGCGTGATGCAACATTCACCAGCCAGTACAAAAGGCAGCACTTCATTTTAAGAGAAAGTGGCCCCATTTATTCTAACATATTGACCTGAAACGCTGTGGCACACTGACATATCTGCAGCCGCACTGAATACCATTAAACCCCAAGGGGTCTCAGTTAATCAAATGTAAACATGAATAATGCAGTGACATAAAATGCAGGTATCGCATATATACAAGACAAAGGGTCAGACAGTGGGTTGGTTCTTCTGGTTGATTTTTCTCCTTGAACCGAGGAAAAGGAAACTTTTGCCCTCAAATGAAGTGATTCTTCAATTCCTACCATCAAACGTGACAACAGTGATGTGACCCACGTTACTTTCTCCCTCGACGAGCTCATTTTGTAGCAGCAGCAGTGTCACATCAACTCCTTTTGAAATGACAGCAACGAAGTGGTTAATGGCAGAGTTAAATGACTGCCCTTGGATTTAGCATTAGCACTGTGGTGAGGAAGCCTGGATTTCTCTAAGCAGTTGGGGCTGCCTGGTTGCCCATGCAGAAGGCAAACATGCCTAATGTTTCAGTTCACATGTGGTGACTTTCTAATAATAGGGGTGTTAATTGAGAGTAGAATAGCTCTAGCAGGTGAGTAACAATTAGCGGATGCTCCTGCTTTTAGAAAACGTACCATGGCACATCCGTGCATAGTAGGCTGGAAATCACTTTTGCATATCTAATTCTTAAAGTGAAAACACGCTGTTCTGGAAGCGAAAGGGCTTCTGGCACCAGGCTGGGGCACTGCGTTAGCACTCCTTGCTCCAGGAGAGTTCCAGCGAACAGCCCTGGCATCGCTGCCTGTAGGGCGCTGGGCTTCGTTCGACGCCTTCTGTCCAATTCCCAACTTGACAATGTCCTTCAAGGAGTACTTGCCAGGAATAGTTGGATGAAAGAAAGGTCGATGCTTGGTATTGCTGGGATCATAACGCCTTTTCATGGTCCGGGTGCTGATGGAGCACCAAAACCCGCAGGAAGTTTTGAGACTTGCTCTCCAGATGCTCTTGGGTGGGAATTGTCACTGCTGAGTAGCTCAGCGTTAAGTGTAAGAGGTTTGAAAGAAACCTGAAAGACTCGTGACGCTTTTCTGTCTGTTATTTTTCATTCATTTACTCCTTGGCAATCTTCTGCCACCCATCCCCACCAGTCCCAAACCCCTTATCACTGCTGCTCAGGCTCCCACGTGGGAACAGTTCAAGCCAGTTTCCTTGGCCATGCTCAGCAGCCTGAAAACGAAGGGGAAGCTCTTAAAACCCACCCACATCCTTAAGAGACTTTCTCTTGAACGTCAAAGTGATGGAGAGGAAGCAGAATAATCCCAATGAGCTATTTCAGTGTATTTAACCCCAATCCTTTACGCCCTTGCACTAGTCAGGAATAACGCCTGGTTTTGGTCTTCTCCCTTCCCTTTTTTCTTTGCCTTACTGCACACCAAATGGTAAACTGCCCCGAACAGCTACCTCGTTAGTTTTTCCTCTCTGAGCAGTTGGGTTGAAACATATGCCATTAGACCTGATGTCCCCAGTTAAAACCCCTGTCACATCACTAAATATTTTAGCAAATAAAAAATTTTTTAAACACGCGGCCAGATGTCCACATTGACATAGTGCTTAAGGCGTTTGACTGATAAAAAGCCAGGGCCCTTGGTAAGTGGGGATTTAAAAACATGTCCTGAGGCAAGTGTGTGATATTAAAAACATCCTGGGCTCTTTTGTATGGAGATTTGCATACGTTGAGGTTTTAAAGAGAGTGTCCATCTGTCACTGAGCATTCTCCCAATACAACAAAGCATCGATAAATATTTTGAACCACAGTCACTTTTCAGCAGGCACCAGCAAGGAAGCAGAATGGTTTCAGCTGGGATATCCACCGCTTTGTGCAATAAAAGGAGCTGCAGTTCCACTTGGCAGCGGTGTTTAATATTTATGAGGATGACAGCCCTGTACAATTACAGAACTACAACCTGGCCCTTGGGTGATTCCATAAAAAGTATCAGCCAGCCAGAGGAAAAAAAAAACAACAACCAACCCCAAAGCTTTTGTTCTGGGAAGTCTGGTTGCTGGATGCAGTGATGTACCGCGATCGCGCTTCAGCAACTGTGGCACCCGCTTGCAACGCACATGGCAGCAGGCCTGCTCCGGCGTCTGTTGAAGCAATGGAAAGACTCCTGCCAGCTTTAATGAGCTCTGGACCGGCCTGGATGCAGCTGAGTCGTCACCAAAGTGGATGAAATTCACTGTTCTTAGTGTACGTGTTTGGAAGAAAGAGTCAAAAATTCAATCGTCTGCAGCCCTGTTCAGATCCGTTGCACCAGCGGTGGGTTTGGCTCTTTGGATTTGAGGCAATATTCTGTTTTAAGGCTCAGTCTGGGATGCGAGAAAACATACGGTGGCAGCAAGGATGGGGATACAGATGTTCTCACTATAAAAGAAGGCCCAACAGCGTGGGAGGCATTTTACAGAAGGAAAAAGCAAGCAAGCAGGCATTGCTCGGTGCCTGAGGAGCTGTCGGTCTCCTTCCAGACAGGGCAGAGTGAATGACCAGCTCTCCAAGTTCCACATTTTTATTTAGGTTTTCTTTTCTGGGTTGACATTTTCCAAGGAGGTGCCATATTCCTCTTATTCTCCAACCGCCTAGAAGGTCTGAAGTGTCTAATTGAGACGAGACAAAGTCACAGCACAAAATAGGCTTGCAGCAACTATTTTAGTTAATTAGACAATTACAGCTTAAGCACGTGTGCATCTGAACAGATTGACTATCTGAGTAGGTTTCCAGCCTGTCCTTCTCACATTCTTTCCTTGCTTTAATCTGAATCCATTTTGGAACTCTTCCTGCCTGACCACTGACCTTTCGAAAGAGCCACCCATAAAATAGATGGTTGTTAACCATGGGTTTCTCTGTTTCTCTTGCAAAGCTGGTTCTAACGGTGCAGTAAATATTACGCTGTTGCTGGTGGGCGATGCCAGGTGGCAGATGGATTTTTTCGTAGGTGCAGCATGATGGTCTTACACTGTTTATGGGTAGGTGACTGCGTATCCATCTTGACTGAGAAAGAGGAGCCTCTGCTAGCACGTTTGGGGGTATTTCTGTAAGTCTCGTGTTCAAGTTGTTAAACATCTGAGGAAAGGAGAGTTTGGAGAAAGCAAGAGGCAGACAATAATAAAAAACATCTCTGTTTCATTTGCAGAATACACGTATTTATTGGAACGGCATCGATTTTTTCCCCCAGCAGGTAATAAGTGTTTACTGCTGCTTGAAGGCAGCAATACTTTATTTGCAAGCATCTGCTGCTAAAAGAAACTCTGACTTTCCTGCCTACAGCTGTAGCACGGCTTCTATCCAAGCAAGGGACACTTGATAGGCTTCGGGACAAACCCTGTGTGTCTCGATGGTTAAACAGTGGCATCAGTTGTGTCAGCGGTTGTGGTGCTAAATGCATGATTGCTTGGCAGAACAGGAGGATGTGACAGAGGAAAAATGGCTCATGACCATATTAATTTCGGGCAGAAGACAGGGGACGATGTGGATAAGGATATCAGCCAAAGACATTCCAGTCCTAAGGCCAGAGTTTGGAGAAAGTGAATGCTCACTGCTTGATTAATCTCTGCTTGAAGTTTAAACTACCCAATACGCGAACTGGGAACTCCGCGTGCAATTGCAGCCCACCACCTCGAGAAGCTGCTGGGAGGGATACTTCCACGTCTCCTTCAAACCCCTGCGTTGAGCAAACTTCTCCTTCCAAGCAGATAGCAGTCCCTCCTCGGATTAAGCAAATGAATTTCAGAAGGTCTACCTGGATGACTGCTGGAAATTGGGGCAAAACCTTTTTGAATATAAAGTTTGCCGCATCAAGAAGGTGCGTGAGGGAGCGTTAACGCTTCCAGCACAAGCAAGAGCCAGGAAAACAAATGGTGATTTGAAAGCGTTTGTGGCTAGTCCCGGTCCCTTTTGCAGAGGGGACGCAGCTGTACACTGAACCAGGCTGGCTGGGCTTTGCTTGGCTGCCAGGGCTGGCTTGGGCGCACCAGTCCTGTAGCCAGCGCAGCGAAGAAGGGCTGGAAGGCTTTTATCACCCATTTGACAACCTGTTGGTTGGTGCATCCTCGATCCAGCACCGATTGCCTGGGGAACATGCCCAACGGGCTTTCATCAGCCACAGCCTCACCTGGGCGAGCCAGCGGAGCCGTGCCAAGTTACGCTGGCTCTGACTCTCGCCAAACGGGTATGCCGTAGAAATTAAATGCCAAAACCTTTGCTTTTTATGTAGCCAATTAAAGCGTATTAGACTACTGGTGTGAGCTGGGCACACCAGCACTAGGATAAAGACAAGACAGTGTCTTGCCTTCAACAATCAGAGCTGAATTACTTTGGTTTTTTTCCACAATGATTCAAGCTACAGGATGAGGCACTAGTTTGGGAAGAGAAATATTTCAGACACAAAAAAATCAGCCCTCACTAGATCCATATCCCATCTCCTCAAAGCTTGCTTACTGCCAGCTCCCTAATTTATGTAAACTGGTCGTCAGAGCTGAATTAAAACCTACAATTAGCAATCCAGGAGGGCACGGCTGTAATTCAGACAGATGTGCCACTTAAAAATATTTACATAAAGCTCACAGGGTAACCAGCACTCCCAGAGGGAGCCATCAAGTGAGGCTCCCGGCACACCGCGGCAGCCTGGCCACGGGTCAACATGGCCCAGAGCTCTGGGGTGATGTCCACCAACTCAGCTCAGCCGCCCCTGTCTGCAGAGCCCAACCACGGCTTGGGTTCGCAAACTGCTGCAACCACAGCTGCAGCTCTTGGGATCAAAAAGTATCAAGACCTGAAGTAGTTATGAAAAGCATCGNAACCACGGCTTGGGTTCGCAAACTGCTCTTGGGATCAAAAAGTATCAAGACCTGAAGTAGTTATCAAAAGCATCAATGTTTTGTGACCTGTTTCTCAGAGGAGATGGGAGAGGATGCACTGGAGCCAGTGTGAGTTTTCTTGAAGCTGCTCAGAAAAGCTCAAAACCGTCTTAACAGACCTGAAAGTCCTTGTTGCTTGGTGCACCATAAGCTAATTAGCAAGTACCCTCCCTGCACACAATGATTAGGACTTTCTGAGCTTCAAACCCAGGAAGAAGTACATGACATGGAGAGCAGCTTGGCTCGGTGGTGAGAGCAGGAGGAACAGGGTCCGGTTTTTGGTGGCCATGCAAAGGGCTGGCAGATGCCTCTCAATTCACATTGTTGCTTGTAAGGGCCAATTCAATCTAGCAATTTCTTCTTGGAGAAGACTTCAGAGATTAATTTGCACTTTTAAAAAATTGGGATTATCGACCAGACTAGAAAGCTTTCACTGTGACCTGGCTCTGAGCACGGCTTCCACTTTTGTTTTAACCAGCTTGTGCCAGCAATGTGCTGTTGTTAGAAAGCGCGAAGAAGCTTAGGGGGAAAAGTTTTAATTTGCAACGATTCATTGCTGTTATGGTGTGAAATTTAGACTTATTTATACACAGCCTTAGTCATTCTCCAGCCCAATTCAGATGTGAAGGAAATCCTTGCGAATGGATGCCGGGTTCCATTTGTTGACCTCTCCCTCTGGTGTACCTCCATTTTTATCTCCCAAATCAAACACAAGAGAGAAACTATCTCTGGAAAGCCGCACTTTCTATGTGTCAAGAAACTCTAATTTAGAGGCTTTATCTCCAATTTCAGAAGCTCGTAAGGATTGCTTGGAAGGGATTATGTTGGGATGCCAGGAGGGCTCCCAGGCGTTCTCAGGAGGGTTTAGGAGCCCTGAACAAAGCTCCTGTTAAAGCTGGGAAAAACATTTGTAACAGTCAGTTACAAAATGGGGCCAGTTCACCCAGATGGTGAAGACAGTCATGCTGTTTTAAATCCACAGCAAAACCAATGACTAAAATTGGCTCAGACATAGCTCTGGTAGAACCAGCAAAAACTATTCACAGAAGCCAATTTATGGAGATAAGCTTTCTTTTTTTTCCCTCCACCACTATTCTGGCTACTGATAATCACCGTTTTCCACCTTACCAGTTGCAGAAGTTCACATTTAATGTAAAGAAATTTCAGCCTGGAGAATGCAAATGAAATGTTGAAGATATTTCTTTGATACTTGTTTGCTGCTCTCACCACACACAGTATTTCCTGCTCCTTTACTGGAAGCCAACACCTCCTCTGGCACTGACACGTATTCCAAAATGATTGCAAAAGCCCAGGATTTTTTCTCAAATATTTATGAGGATACCCAGAATATTCACAGCAACAGCTGAAAGAAGACTGAGTACCAGATTCACGTGTTTATTAGCAAAATACAGAAAAAAAAAGAAACGCTTTTGCCCTGTTTTGTTTCTGTTCTATCTGTGGCTTGCTCAAAACTTTCCAAATTTGAATATACTTTCGTTTTAAAGTGGAAGTGATTTACACCAAGCTTGATTCATCTGCTGGCCTTGGCAGCTGGAATATTCCAGCAATGGCTTTGCTTTGTTTCAGCACAATAGAAGTTGAAAAAAATACTGCAGACGAATTTTATTATTGCAGCTTTTATATGGGACATGAAAGCGTGCTAGTTTAATACAAAGTCATTACTGCAGTTAAAACCATTAAGTTAATTAATATGGACATTTATTACCACCGATAAAAGATAATATCAGGGGATTTATAGAAACAATATATCTGTATATTCTCCCTCCTAAAGTCTCCGTGAAGACAGGACTTTCGGCGGGGCGGAATATATTGCAATGGCACCTGTTACTGGGGCTTGCAGTAAAGGTAGGTCAAGGGGAACACTTGCAGGAGAGTCATTAAGATAACCCCGGCCCCGAGAGCACCAGGGCTTGCAAAATAAATCCTTCAGCCTTTAGAACTGTAATACATCGAAGGAAGCACAAAGTCCCTTGGTCCTGCCAAGCCTTGAGCGGCAGAGAGGGTATTGTCAGTGTAATCTATTTCTTTTATCGGGACCAACCCCTCCGCTACCGAACACGGGGACAGTGTCAGCGCCCGTCCTCAAACGTAAAGATAATTCTGCACTCTTTTTTTTAGCTAGAGAAAAGTCGGCAAACCTTCAGCTTTCACCCCTTCCACCTCCCCAGGTCTTTGGAGCTGAAAAACCTCAAGTTGTCCCTGACTGCTCTTGGTCATTGCCATGTACTGATGCCGGATAACAGTTGGGCGACGCGGTAATTTAATAAAGCTTTGCAAATGTAGACAACTGCAGAATGTGATAGAGGGGCTGTATCAATCACGGTAATGACAGACATTAGCAGAATGCCAAGTGTTTTGGTCTCAACAGATCTGTCACGGGTTTGCAGGCGGCAGTTGTAAGCACAGGTCTGCGCAACGGCCGCTCTCGCTCAGTGCTGTCTGCAAAGCTGTCATTTCAGGAGGAGATTTATTGGGCTGATACATGTGATTTATGTCAGGCGGTTTCAGCTTTGCTAACTTGTGTGCAACAATAGTAGTTAACAAGCAATTAAAATCTTTGGTCCATTGTGGTGGAAGCTACAGGACAGTTGCCCAGAGCCATCATTCGGCACTATCCCCTCTCAAAACTCCTCCATTTGGAGGCTGGGGGGAGTTTCAGGGACTGCCCTCCCCCGGCATAGATAGTTTCTTCTTCTACTTAAACCGGTGTGAATCTGTTCTTGGGGATGGTGTTTTTAATTCTGATTTTCTTGAGCTCCACTTGTTCCACAGTCATGCTGTGGAAGTCTCCAGGTGCCGAGAGACATCTACCACTTATGTGTCCGCTCCTGCATGCACACAGCGCTGCGGCCGCGGTCTGCAGCCAGCGGGAAGCGCCGTTAGATATAATGACCCAAACAACCACCACCTCATCTGGCGGCCAAGCCCCAGCCGCCTCTGCTCCCACGTGTGCGGTGATCCCCTCTGCCAGAGAAGCTCCCCCAGGACCCCTCTCCCCGGCTGCTCTCCGCTCCCCCGAGCTGGTGAGCCGGTGACCCTCGTGGTGATGTCCACACACCCAAACTGCTGCCGCCGCACCCGTCCTGGGAGCACCCAGGCAAAAACCTGGTGCAACCACACCTGGATCTGAAAAAAAATAAATATTCCGGAGCAAAAATGAATTTGGGTTGATCGTTTCAGGCAGCACCTCCTCCAGCCGCACTTGTGCACCCGCTGCTGTTATCCCAACGCTGTGGTCCATCCTTCCCGCGGCTGCGGCTGTCAGGAGCTGCAGACGCTGATGAGCAGTAACGACCCTTTCCACCGCCTCCCAGCCCCACCGTCGGGGCGAGGAGCCGAAGTCAAACTGCTCCGACTGAAGTGCGGCCAGCCGAGCTGTGTGAGCCCCTCTGCATGTCCGCGTGAACCAAACCCTTGTAAATCAGACAGTACTTTGGAGATAATTAGCCTCATTGCATATACACAACGGCTCTGCCATGAATGATGCAGGCTTAATTACTAATGACAAGGCTGGGTTGGGTTTTTTTTCCCTTCTGTTACAACCGTGAGTGGGGATGAATACACACCTTAGTGGGTATTTTCCCCCACTGAATGTTGCAGTCCTTTTCCCCCCTTTCTTGTTGTGGTCTTTTTGGTGGTATTTGAGAGATGAGATTTTCTTTTCCTGTTATAAAACGGGTACAGGAGGCTGCAGGCAGTCGGAGTTTCCTGTGTGTAGGTGATGCACTTGCTAATACCTATTGTATATTTAGATCTCTTTTCCCCTTGTTTTATGTACAAAGTTCAGATCATATTAGAAACAATGATATATTCGTGTTTCTGCACTTTTCAACCTGTTAAAAGCACGGGGAAATCTTACAGACGAGCAACTGCCCAGCGCAGGGAGCGGCCACCGGGAAACGCTGCACCTCACTGCTTAACCGATAACCAGAGCTTCTGTATATTTTCCAACACTTTGTCCTGCAGGGACAGTGTTTATTCGTCACAGGTGAATATTTGGTGCTTAAAAACCAGCAGAGCCTTTCGTCTCGCCCTTATTCCTGCTGTCAGTCACTAACGGTCTGCACGCAGAGAGCCTTGACCGGGGGGAAGGTGCTACGGGAGGGCAAACTCCAGTGATGGGCTTAGGGCAGATTTTTGGCTCCTGCCCAGCTTTACTGGTACTCAGCCAGGCTTTGCAGGTATTTACTTTTTTCCTGGCTGTTTTTCCCAGCTGTTCTTCCCTCTCCCACCACCCCAGAGGCTGGATCCTTCCTGCCTTTTGTGCCTTTCGGTACCAGGTGGGTACAACAGATCTACTTCTGTTCCTTTAAAATGTTGGATGGTTCCGTCCTTTTCAAGGCAAAGACTCTATCCACCCTTTTGGCCCATTTTTTTTTTTTTTTTTTACCGTGGGGCTGGATTGCGTGATCCTTTATTTGCAGGACCTGGCTGTGAAGACCCAGGCAAGCCCAGGATTACAGTCAGCATCCCAACACGGTCCACGGCACTGAGCTGTGCACTCTCTCGCGCACACCAGGTTGGGAAGAGGACGTGTTTGCTTGAAGTAAAGCGAAAAAAACCTAAGGAACTAAACAAACCCTCTGGAAAAACTTCTGCTGAGCAAAGGTGATCCGAGCTGACATTGAGAATGGTTTGATTTACAATAACAGGGAGATAATATTTTGCTAAGCCTCCCTGTAATACAATGTGTGTCATTTTAAATTTCCCATTACACTGAGCAATCTAATAAATAAATGCCCCGGCTGCAATAAACATGAATCATTCAGTGTGGAGAAGCTCTCAGCAGTCCTGTAACAAATATCTTCTTCCTAACGGTCTTTGGAAGTCACCGATTAATTTGACTTTCAGCTGACTGGCTCTGAAGCAGGGGAGCCTGGCTACTGCCAGACAAGTGCCTGCAAGACGCTGGGTCAAACTCTGCAGAGATTTAGTAACAAATCAGATTTACAAATTAGGGATGTGCCCCTCTGTAAAGGATATGGCTCGAGCCTGGTGATTAGCAAGTACATGGTTGAATAGAATTGGCTACCGGGGTTTTTCAGGGTCTTTTTTTCAACGCTAGGAAACAAAAGCGGTTGTCTTACATGCTGCGGCAATGAAAGCCGCCTTCTGAGAACAAGAAAGAAGTTCATGTTATTTTTCCCCTAATTTCTGCTGTTAATCTTTCACCGGATTATGTGCACGTGAAGGTATTTTAGCTATCTTCTGCCCTCATGCCAATATTTGTTAGAATTTGGGATGGAATTTAATATGAGTAATGTTAGGAGAAACAGGTCAGGGTTTCAGATTAACACCAATAACCATAATGAGAACAGATGCTTATATCCATCTGGAATGTAGGTTTAATATGTTAAATTCATAGCTCAGCCCATGAAATGCAATCATCAGATGTTTACTGGTCCCAATTTAATGAGCGATTTTGGATTAAACAGGGGCCAAACAACAGGCCACCAATCTATATTAAATCTCTGCAAAATGAAAATTGCAAAGATTTACTTAGGGTCATTACACAAGAAAATTTAATCACAACCTCATCCATAATGTCACATCGTCATCAGACTGATAATTGAAATGCCATGTGAGGGATTATGAATAACCCTCTGTTTATGAAGATAGCTTTCTGATTATCTCTGTGTCCTGTGAGTAACATAAAATATGATTTGTATTAATGTACACGGTCCTTGCCTAAAAGAAACCCGTTGGGGATCTGCAGAAAAAGTCTGATTTTTTTACCTTGGCTATTACTGGCGGGAGATGTTGTTAAGTGACATTATTGCCACGATTTTAAAGCTGCACGGGAAGGTGAAGCCTTGCATACAGACTCGCGCTCTTTCACGGCATCGCAGCGAGACGTAGCTTGCAATATCCCTGCAGCTGTGTGGGCGCTATAAAGTATTCAGCCCATGATTTTAGTAAGCAAACATTGATTTGTCGAGAATCAATATTAATTTTTCAGACTGTATGTTCTCTGGGGCACGAAATGTATCTTCCAGTGTTTACTAAACACTTAGTACATTTGGGACGTTAATAGGAGCACACTTTTGATTTTGGCATGTTGCAAAATATTAAATATTGGATATCTGACAATTAGATAATTGTACACTGTACTGGATTATACAACAGCCTACAAATCACCAAATTTCTAACGGCGTTTGGTTTGAAAAGTCCATCTAAATATTTACAGAGCGTGTGCTGAGGGACCCTCTGTTCCAGCCCTGAAGGTGAATGCTCGGTTGAGATACTCCAGAAACCACACAAACGAGCAACGGTCTCTTCTGGTGAACAAGTGTAGGTGCTGCTGCCTTTGCTTCCAAATTTACACCCGCTTCGCTATCTACTTCACGCTCAGGTGATCCATCCAGCCAGGAGATGATGTCCTGCTCCGCCACCCGCTTCCTCACTGGCCCTGGCCATGTCACCTCCTCCCTGGGAGATGGTACCACGAAGGCAAGGTACCCGGGCGCAGGAGATGCCCCAAGACGCCGTTAGCAGAACCGGTAAGTGCCCTGCACAGAGGAAGGGGTTCCTCATTTTCCGGCCCCACAGATGAGAACTCCATCAGAGTAACTAAACTAAGCCTCCCCCTGCCAAGCCCAGGGCAGGGGAGAGGATGAACTGAGCAGCTCATCTCCAAAAATGTGGCCTCCTCCTCCTCCTCCGAGTGACCCGAGCTCAGCCTGAACGTGCCGCACCCCCTGGGGATTCAGCTCCATTTGGGCTGAGATCAGAAGGTCGGTGGGAACCCGTCTTTTCCTCTGTTGGGCACTGCTTTCTCTACCTCCTCATTGTCAGTGCTGCAAAACGGATCACATCCGATGTGTTTTAATTGCCCTGCATATGAATTAATTAGCCCCTTTGTCAGAGAACAATTAAGCGGCAAGCTCAGGAACAAGAAAAGCCAAAGCAGAATAAAACCCCGAGTCTGCCGCCCGTCAGGCAGAAGCCAGCCGTCCCCGAGACGAGCGGCTCGCGTCCCACCCGGAGAGTGGTGCCTGCGGTGAGGCATCCGCACAGTCGGGTCTTTCTGTCGCGGCAGCCCCGAGCGAAGGGTTGGATCAACTCCCCACATCGCACTTATTTATCCGAATTTTAAACAGCTTTAGCCACATACGTGCCCACACGGAGAGAGCGAAAGCTGCCAGTGGATCTCAACCCGTGTTGAGCTTAACAGGCTCTGAAAAACTTTTGCATCTACTTCCTAGCTGTGCTAGCCTGGGAATAACGTTCCCCTCTGTAAATCACCCGTTTCCAAGCAAATCCGCGCTCCTCTCTGGCTGCAGCAGGCATCAGGCAACCACAAGTGGAAGGAGCCAGATTTTTCCCCAGCAATAAAGCGGGAGGTAGAAGCACGTTGCAGGCTTTGCAGGTGAAGGTTACACCTGGGAAAAGGCTGGCACTCACCGTCAGATGTGTAACCCTGAGCTCTGATACCTTTACCAGCGTCTATGGCTGAAAAAAAGTTGCTGTGTATTTAAAACATGGATCTGCTGTAGATAAGTATAACATATAACAGGAGAAAGCAGTGGAGCAGCCTGATGGACCCACCGCGGTACACCAGTGTCACTGCCCTTGGCCACGGTGCATACACCGGTTTGGTTTAGGTCAGAAGGTGCCGGGAAATGTGATAAAAGCGCCGACAGAGTGGGTGTTGCAAGTTGTAACTACAGGGCTTGTCGGAAAACACAGGCTGAACTTCTCGCCCTGAGATGAATGCCAGGGTGCCAGGTCCTGGAACGGGGACGAGGTGGTGACTCTGCCACGGAAATTGGCCGGGGAGAGAGGGAGCACAGACGGAGCCTTTTCCAGCTGGCCAGCCCGGATCAATGACCGGACCCCGCTTTCATTATTTACACAAGTAGCACCGATAAAGCTATTAAAAACAAGACATCCGCAGAGGACGGGCAGCCATACGCTGTGCATAATTTACACCCGAGCATGCACCAGCACTAACCCATAACCAATGCAATTAAAGGCAGATAAATAGGTAAGGCATATCCCCCCATGGACCAAGGTAAAAAGGATGTTATTTTAGAAGAAGTCCTTGTGATATTTCTGGCTGTCCAACCATCGGGAAACCGAGGACCAAATCCCACGTGGGTGGAATTTTATCCAGGATGCCACATAACCAACTATATCACAGGACACGAAGTGCCTGAAGTGGCTAATAATGGGGTGGACGCCTTTTGTTAGTTAGACATAAATGATAATGCCCCCATACCTGAGCACACAGCGGTTTCCATCTGTGGGTGTTGGTGGAGCACACAGATGGGGAACCCCATAGGCAATGACACTGCTCTGATAACTTCACTAACATACACTTCTGGAAGGGGACGGCCCAAAGTTACTCCCACAAGAAAAGGTGGTCTCCAAAATCTCCAGAGCACCATGGAAAGGTTCCCAGCCCTTAGAAAGAAACACGTTTTCCACTAAAGCCACAAAATATTCCCTGAGCCTCATTTACGAGCTGTTTAATCCCATATTGGCCAATAACCTTTTAATGGGGATTACTATGAGGGAATGGACTGGGTGATCTCCTCTCTGCTGAAGGGTCTGTGCTTGTCATGCCATGCAAAACACTGAAAGACGAGCAATTCAGAAAATATCTGCTACCAAAGGTGTGCGACCCTGACTGTGCCCTGACTCAGAAGAGAGAAGAAGCTGTGGTGTTGGAGGTGGACATCCGTAGGAGGCAGGTTGGATATGACTCGAGCTCTCATCTAGGAGCTGTTTGGTCCTTGCTGTCCCCCACAGAAGGAATAATTCCATCAGAAATCACTGACAGATGATGGCGTATCTAGTGGCACATTTAATGGCACCCTGAAATGCCACTTCCCAGCTATTCCCCGCTGCCACCATGGACCAAGGTCCCTGCTTTCCCAAGGCGTGCGCGATGAGGGTGGTGTGTACCCGACACGCGTGGGCTCTGCACGCCACCTCCCCACGCTCACGCACAAGAACCGGGCAGCCGTGCCTGCAAATGGACAGTTAGAGTCACCGTCTCGGGACCTGCGTGTTTAACAGGATTAGCCAGCGCTGTGTCTCCCGGGCACCTTCTCTCCTCTGGGCTGATCCGTACAAGCGTCTAAGAGCATTGTACCGCTGCCAGGCGATGGTTTGCTCCACCGACAGCTGTCCCCGTGCGATATTTGAACTGTGAGGTTCTAATCCCGCAATTACCCATTAGGGAGGTCATTATGCATGGACCGACACGGCAAACCTGGGTGGAGAGTGACGGCTTTCATTAGTCCCTTCCTCTTTTCCAAATGCAGGGTGTCTTACCGAGTTTCTCTAGACATAAGGTGCTGGAGCGGATTCAGCTTTGTGGCGTTGACAGGACGCTATCTGCTACTCTTTCATTGAACAGTTGGGCTGGGTGTTGCCTTCCTTATTACGGAGGGTAAAAAAATAATGAGTCGTTATTAATGGTTCCTGGCATGTGGGCAAAGTTCAAAGGTGTTGGGTGAGGGCCAAATTACGCCCACGGCTGCACGGACACAGAGATGCTCTCACGTGTGGGTCTCCCTATGGCTATGGGAAAGGTGAACGTAAATGCAAATACTGCTATGGGGACAAAGCTCTCCGGTGTGTAACAGGGCTGAGACGGCAGAACGCTTAGTGAATCCGATTCCGTAAAAGTACTCATCTGAAGGTGACAGCAGCCACAACATGGAGGTGTTAAAGAGAACTGACGCATCAGATAAACTCCAGCTGTCGCCTCCAGTCAGCGCCTCTTCTCTTTCCCCTGTCTGGCCCTCTTCTCTTGGCTAATATCCCTAATGATTAAGATTGAAAACATTTTTTTCATCTTTTGCTTTCAGCCTCAAAGGTTGATCTTTGTTTTTCTTCCTTTCCTTCTTTAAACAGTCTTACTTCTCAAAGAAGAGGCAATTGAAACCCAGGAAAAGTCAGCACTTTGCTGCTTGACCTGTTTTTCTCTAGAAAGCCTGTAAGACACCTTTTGGATGCTTTTCTGTATCCTCCGGGTAAACACGGCTCTAGACCCTGTATTGAGTACTTTTTTTTTTTCTCTCCCAACCACAGCTTAAAAGATCAGATTTGAAGCTTTTTTTCTTGCTGCCAAAAGTCTTATTGCACAGATCAGAGGACCCCAATCCAAAGTCTCTCTCTCAGATCACACTTGGGTCACATCATATAGTCTGAAACAGATTATCTTTACTGTATTTTCTGGTTGAAAGTTTGGTGAGGTGGCAGAGGGTGATCTGCAAACAACCGCAAACTACTCCAGTGGCCCCTGCTCCAAAAATCAATTGAATGTAGTGGACTCTCTTTTTTTAATTTTTTCATGGGGTGATTTTCTCGTAGCTTAACCTTAGCCAGGGGAAAGAGGAGTCTGTTCGCAAAGATCGTTAAAGAGTTAAAGGATGCTGCAGAAGCAGAGGTTGTCAGTTCAGGGTGCAAATACACTACCCACTGAGTCGGGGCTAAAATTAGTGTTCCTCGGTGGGTAATAAAGATTGCTGCATGGCTCTTCTGAGCTGAGATGAAAAGATTTGTTTGAGGTCCTTCCCAGGTACCCACTCCTTGCATGGCAGATAGCAAAAGCATTCCTGGCTCACCTAACAGTGCCCGCAAGGACCTGTCTCCCCCTCTCTCTGAGCAGGGTAAGGCAGGTTTCCCCGCCTACGCACAACCCTGTTGTGATTCACTCAAACTGATCCCCCTCCGCGTAAAGGCAAAGTATTTAGGACCTCTTGGCACATTTAATTTTTCTTCGATAAGCCCAGATGCATAAAGTTAAGTTTACGTATGATACAAGATGATGAGCTTTAAATGGACAAACGTTCGTTGTCGTGCTGACAAACTGGCCAAACAGGTGATATGTCTCCATCAGCGGATATATCGAGACACCGATCAATCCATCAGCGTACCTCAGGATGTTATTTTGTGCAGAGAGATAAAAATCTTTTAAATTAATTTCTGCTCTCGTCTCAGGGGTGCTGTGGAAAATTACCCAATGGTGAAGAATGTCACTTACTGAAGTCTTACTCTGCCCAAGTAAAATGGTTGATAAATTAATGTAAATAATCTACAGCATTTTGCTTTAAATAGTCCGTCAGTTAGAAATCTCGTAAAGAGAACGAAGCAATGAGAAAATGTTGTAGAAGTGATCCCTTGATGTTGTGTTTTTCCAATTGTGGCTGTTTTGAAAATATACTCTGCTTACTTACGTGAACAACACACAGAGAAGAGTTAAAAGTGGCACATTATCTTTCCAATGACATATTTAGCCAGTTATTCAGGCTATAATGAAGCTGTGTAATGAAGTCAATGTCCTTGAAAGTTCTTCATCAATTTTTTTCTCATCTGTCAGCATATCCACTTGCCGACACAATATTAATTAAACACAACATTTCCTGGAGTGTTGAAGTGAAGTCCCATCACTGATAATGAACAGGTTTAGGAGAGTCACATCCCAACAAAATTACTTTTTAAACCAGCCTTATTAAGCAGAAAATTAGACCTAAATCACCCTACAACATCCTCATTAAAAGCCACTGATCCTTGGCTGCTTCTATGTTCTAACATCTTTAATTAGCAAACTGCTAGTCTATCTGCCATGATAAATGCTATTAATCTTACCTTTCATTTGCTTTCTCTTAACCTGTTGTTTGCCCACTTCAGGGAGACACATGCTTCTACCAGAATTCATTTTATTGCGTCTAACGTCCTTGCAAGGATGAAAAATGTGGCAGTCACGGGTTAAACGCGATGGGTCCCCCCGCCCTCACTCCATCACTGAATTTCAGGATTTGTAGATATCTTGGACGGCAGAATTGCTGTGTTTGAGGGGAAATTAAGAGTATTTTCCAGTAGATATGGATGGAATAACGTTGTCAAGCCTTGATAGCAAACCACAGGGCAACCGTGGATCGGTGCCCTCTCTGCTGCCCACCTTAAACCAGGGAAGAGTTACGGACATCAATTAAAAAAATCTTCTGGGTGTCTGTGAAGGCTCCACCCAGGGAAAAGAAGCGCTTTAAAAACATGAAGGCATTTTAGCATTGTAGCTACTAAATCTACAACCTTTGAGTAGCCTTTACCAAGCGTGACAGCTTCACGGCTCCCGTAATATTTGTCCTCAGAAGCGTCAGACTATTTCAGGACAAATAACGTACCGCATTAGGCCACTTTCGCGTTACGTTAATCAGACGGCAGCACATAACGCAGCGCCACACCACGCGTTTCAGAAATGCATGATTATTTGCTGTGTTCTCAGGCGCAAGATGCCATCTTGTACATGCAGTGCATTTTTTTCCAGTTTATAACTGCAGAATTGGGACTGTTCACTGGGTGCACGCTGGCTGATTGGTGCAGTGTGTTTGTGCATCGCCTTCTTGCAGCAGGTAACATCGCCGCGTTCAGCCCGCAGCTCCCGGGCAACACGGACGTACAAATTTGACCTCACCCACTCAAACACCTTGCGCGATAAATCCACTTTGCGTTGTTCAGTAGGTCTTTTCAACCGGCCTCTGAAAGAGGCTCTGACCGGGATTAACAGGACACGTCCTGATCGCAGACACCGTCCGCAACCGTCAACTTTAAGAGCTTCACTCTGAGGTTTGTTGGCATAATTCACTCCATTTACTCCTATTTGCTTATCTCTTTCACTGTTATTATCCCATATTATTTAGTGACCACACTTGCTTCCCCCAGACATAAACACTTGCCCTTGGCAGCTTTAATTGAAAACTGCTTTTAATTTCACACCGCCTTGGGTTATTCTGACGGCTGATGGGCTGCTGCCTGTTGCGGCCAGGTTATTCGAACTGCTGGGAGAGCGCAACCTTTTCAGCTCTCATTTGAAGTCCTAATCGTAGCACCAGGCTGTAAGGGAGGGCCTTCTCTCACCGCGTTTGTGTGCCTGAAAACCCGCAGCCATCCTCAGCTACCTGCGTAGCTTCCGCAGCCAATGGCGAGAGATAAGCATCCCCAGAAGGCGACTTGTCCACCTATTCTGCAGTGACATGAATTACCCTCGGGAAACCGTTATCTATTATTGCTCAGTACGGAGACAGCCCGGGCTTAATTAGTTGTCTGACTTTTAGATGTTGAGTTAAGGACACTAATCTGACTCCCAGTGATTTTTTTATTTTTTTTTTGGGGGCTGGAGCAGACAAGTCACGATTCGTACGCAAGAATCGCGTTGGTGAAGCTGTGCTTTTCTAACGAAGCCCTTCTCTCACCCCCAATATGTTTCCATTATCTTGCCATCAGGAAATAATTTTTTCTCCGGCACGCAAAGACACATGACGTGCTCATTTACTCGCACACATGAGAAACCAGATTAACTACTCCATAAATTAGTTAAAAGATTTTCCCAGAGAAAATGAGGAGGAAAGATGTGTAATTTCCAATTCTCAACTCCTGAATGAATGAAGATACTCTGTCTGTGACTCTCCAGATACGAGAAATCAAGATCACTCAATTGTGATGACGACATTTATGTGAACAGAGGGTCTCCAGCCTACTCCAAGCTATTCGTATTTTTATCATTAATTTTGATTAATTTTATCATTCATTTTGATTAATGACCACGGTGCCTTTTTTTCATATTTGGGTTAAACTCCACCACCCTGTGCCTCCAAAATTGGGGTATGCTGATCCTGAATTTTAACAGCTGGACCAAACGAAACCCTGAATTTAGGGTAAAATCACACCTGAATGGAAATCGAGATCAGAAGAAACTTTAGGTCTAACTCAGAGTGTTTCAGGCCAGCAGCTGGAATAACGCGGTGAAAGAACCAGCACAGCAAACAGGCAGAAAGTCACCAGAGAGGCATCGGAAGATTTGCGATGAAAAAATATCAGCCTTTTCTGTGATCAGACTGGTTACGGGGCACCCTTCCCTGAGCACATACCCCCCACATCACTACCCTGCTGAGCCACTTTCTGCTGCCAAATCCCAACAAAACCCCAACCTGCAGCCCCGCAGAGGAGCTCTTCAAGGTTTTTAGATTATATTAAAGTGCAAAAGGTGAGCGTTACTACTACTGCAGGCCCTGATGGAGTCGCACTCCTATGGACCATACCTGCCACCTCCAGCAAATGAACAGAAATCTTCTCCTCTGGATTGAAGGAAATATCTTCTGTGCCTTACCTGGTCACCTGGGTTGTCTCCTTTTCATACAATCACAGAATGGTTTAGGTTGGAAGGGACCTTGAAG
>RSEF01000020.1:7768082-7814398 GCA_003993805.1 Himantopus leucocephalus
AACTCTCCCAGCCTGTCCTCCCAGCAGAGGGGCTCCAGCTCTTTTGACCGGGGCACTCCTCATGTCATTTCCTAGAGGAGTCTTTAATGCCATTGGGAGGTGAAAATAGTCCTTTCCTTTCAGACAACCAAACCCAGCCACTAAAAGCGTTTGAGCCAGCAGAAATGCGTGCGTGCCGTCAGCGACGTTGGGTGTTACACGGGAAATCCTGGGGAGGGCCTGGGAATGGAAATGAAGTGGTAGAAGTGGACTGCCCAAACAACGCTGATCAGAAAAAGGGAATTTTGAGGCTGGCACTCATCTCATTTGAAAATGAGAAGGCTCCCTGAGGTTAGGAGAGCGACAGTGGTGAAATATCAGCGTAAGAACCAGATTAGCTCTGTGGAATGAAACCCGGAGGTTGAGTGTCAGACTGAGAGGGGAACTACAGGTTGTAAGTATCATCACCTCAGGATGAGCGAAAGCAAACCGGGGCTGGCGCAAAACCAAAGGCTAAAGTAGGAATGTGACTATATGAATAAAAACATCTCTGTTTAGAAGTGCCTATTTTCCCAGTAAAAAGAAAAACAAACAGTTGTTCAGCCAGTGACAGCACCTCCTCCTCCCACCGCGTACCAGGCTCGCTCCCCGGGGCTCCCAGCTTTGTGCAGGACCCTCTGAGGCAGGAGCTGCTGGTTCCAACAGTGACAGAGACACGGAGAACGCAGCAAAGGACAGCCCTGCTGTGACACTTCACGTTACAGACCAGTGCTTTCAGAGACAGAGATCTTGGCTGGTGTCTTCGCCATGTCCCCCGTCACAGGCCAAGAGGCGAAGGGCGCCAAGACAGGAACTGGGAGAACCAGAAAGCTGTGTTTTTTGCACCGAGGGCACTTTTCTACAGCAAAGCAATTCCTAAACCCTGACCCAGACTCTCCCCTATGACTCAACTGCGCTCAGTGCAAGATGGGGACTGGAGAACAAAGGTGGCTGGAAGCCACCCTCACGCCTCTCCACTCTGGGAGCAGCTGGGGACTGGCGGGTCCCTGGGGGGGTTCAAGTCGCCTCGGGCTAGCGTAGCGGCAGGAGATTGCTAGAAAAGAGCCAAGGTGGAGCTACACCTCCTTTTCCATCGGCTGTCACTGCTCCAGAAGGAACCAGGAGGTGACTTGGGTGACACCACCGCCACAATAGAGGCTCGAGACTTCCCAGGGACCCTGAGCCTGGGGGGAGAGAGAGCAAACGTCCGCGGGGATGCTGCCCAGGAGGCAGCGCGATGTGCGGCTTATTTAGGAAAGCAGCAAGCTGAGACCATCTGAATTCAAATAGGGTGAGCGGCTCACTCAAGTCAGTGTGTGTCCAGGGGCAAACGCCTTGATCTTTTCCGTGCCTCAGGGCAAAGCGACTGGGGAAGGAAGTCAAAAGCACCAGAATATCCCTGAAACGATCAGATGCGGCTTCCAAATCTGGTTTCACTCTAAAACCAACACCAAGCAAATATCTGTCTACAGATGTGCAGGCACAACGTGGTCGAGCACTATTTTTTTGCATATTTCTATAGAAACGATTCTGTTTGCAGACCAGATCAGAGCCCCGCCGAGGGCAGAAGCATTTACAGGGGAGATGATCATTTGCAAGAACAAGAACTTCACCAAGCGCGCACAGGGGCTCAAAAAGGAAAGGAAAATCTCTTGCCCGACAAAGGATTTTGGTTTTGCTTTCGCTGAAATAAAATCTAAGACGGACCCCAAACATCTGCAAAGGGAACATTTTGGAAGAGGTGCTCTCCACTGCATTGCTTAATCCCCCCCAAAAAGGGTGTTTGCGAACGGCTGCAAGCAAACAGCTGAAGGAGTCAGGTCACACAGGAACAAGCTTGCCTACGTTGTGCGGTCTCCCGGGACCACGATTACTCTCTCGATCTCCCGGGACAAAGATTACTCTCTCGAGTGTCACTTTCAATCGCAAAAAGGAGCATTAGGAGTAACAGAGCTCCTGCAACTAAAGCGATTTCTGTCCTCAAATCTTCCAGGAAACTGATTGAGGCAAGAGAGGGGAAAAAGCCAAAGGGAGAAAACTTGTTAGGAGTAAAATTGTATTTTCTTGGACACTGGAAAGGATGTAAAACTAACCCAGAGGCCTCCAAGTCAGCAGCCATTTTAACATTTTGCGAGAGACTTTCATCCTTTTCCCCTACAGCCTCAGTTCTGCCGTGAACACAGAGCGCACCCACCACGGCTGTCAGCCGCGCAGTTTGCTTTACACTGAAGCTGCCAGGAGATAAAAAAAAAATAAATACTTAAGGTAATATAATTCACAAATCGGTGGCATAAGGATTTCTTCATGACATCTCCGTGAAGAGCGCAATGCACGATATTTACCTTTAGCAAATCAATAGAAATAGGACGCAGGCATTGGGAAAGCAGTAGAAGCAGCGACACGCTGGTTCTCCATCGTTCTTACTGCAAAGCTGCCGACGGCAGAATGGGAAACTAACACCCTGTCCTGTCCCAAGCCATCACTTCCTTTAAGGGTAAAATAAAACGATGAAAAAAAAAAATATTCCTGGGTTTGTCAGGTTGAACAGGTCAAAACAATTTTTCAGGAAACCAGTGGGTTTTATGCAATGACACTTTCTGCGCTACCGTCAAATGATGTTGGACAAAGTTTCACGAAAACATAATAAAAGCATTCCAGTAGAGCTACCAACAACTGACAGAGAAAAAGATACATTGGGTAAATAAATTACAGAAATATTCATTCATGCAGGGGTGCAATATACACACAGACATTATAAATACGCCTCAGTGTATCATGCACATGGATGTGCATGTTACACAGATAAACATGCCCACAGATACAACCACACTTACCAGCGTAACCGAATTGTGAAAGTTTTTTTTCTTCAATAATGAATTGAGTGCCGCTTGCTCGAAGGCAAATACAAGCACAATAAATTCCTTACTGGTATCATGGAAGAAGAAACATTACTACAGAGTACAGAAAAGTTCAGCACTAGTAAATTCCGATGAACACCATTACTGTGATTACTGTTTGTGCAGAGATATGCCCGCCTCATTGTCATTTCTCATACGACATCAAGCGGAGGCTGGTGGGCACCCACTACTGCTGTCGCCCAACTGAATGTGACCTTTTTTGGGCCACCGCGTCGCGGTGGGGGTTTTCCTACTCCTCCGGGAAAGCGTGAAGAAAAAAAAAAAGTGTTGACCCTATGATGCAACATAAGGTTTTAATAAGTGCAGAAATTAAATGGATGAGCTTTTCGCTTTTAAATGTCAGCATTGCAACTTCCCTGTCATTTGCAGGAGAAAAAGGAAGGGGCTAAATATCTTGGGATGTGGCGAGTTTTAAGCCACATAATGATGGGGATAAAAATCTATAATGTCAGTTGCCTTGTGGCAATCAACAAACATTTCGCATTATGCTTGCATCTTAAGGTTTGCGGCCAAAAAACAGATTTGCCTCCGTCTCATTAAAATAACGAATGCAGTCCGAATGGATCTGCAATGATTCACTGTACGTCACACTAAATCACAACGCTTTTCGGAGCCAACTGACTATGGCCTCATTACTTTAGACAAAAGTGGGCTTGGAGGAAAAACTGGGGTGATGTTTTTTTGCTCAGCCATGTTTTTCCCTTTGAAATACTTAAGGCGAAAGAGCAGATAGTTTTTTCCCATTGGTAGCTGAGGGAGGTTGGGTTATATTCGCAGTACAATTCCGTATCAATATACACAAACACACAAAACATTAGTGTTAGTGTGGGGAAGCAGAAATTAAGCACATACAAGTGGCATTAATGAGAGATTTCAATGAACATGAATCACTGATGAAATTAAAGACTTGAAAATGAAAATAAGCTGTTAAATAACTAAAAAAAAAAAATACATTTTAACTGTTTCACTAGGGTAGGGAGCTTGAAAACCAGTATGCTCTCCTCCTCTGTTGTGTAAGACATTACACACTCGTGGTTTGTCTTCTACAAGTCTTTGTTCTGAAAATTTCAGCACCTTAAGTGTAGCAAAAAAATTAAACCCCGTTTTGTTTTGTCTGAAGCAGCTTGGCCAAATATCTCTACAAAATAATTGTAACACTAATACTTAAGATTAATCTATTTGACCCGAAACAAGTTTTGAGAATTGTGCTCGAAACTGTTTAGCATTTCAGGAATAAACATTAACTCAAATTTTACTCTTGCTAAATGCAGCTAAAAATATTTTAAAAAACTAACTGGATCATTTTAAAACTATATGTATTTATAAATACAAATAGAAATAAGAATTTCACATAACAGGTAAAAAAATTAATGTGAATTTTGACTATGAAAAGCTTATATAAAGTTCATGGCAAAAAAAATACTTGGAAACATCTAAATGAACAGCAAAGATATCTCAAATATATTTGTTTTGATAACTGTTGCCATTTTCTCTTATGCACATATGCTTTATTGTAAAGAGAAAATGCTTGATATTAAGCTATTTTTTCTACAAACCCCGTGCAAACATTTCTAATTTGATAGCAATATATTTTGTTATCTACCCATCAGGTTTTTTTTATTTCAGGTAGGAGAACAACTGCCTGAGAAGCATTCATGGAATGACTGATTTAAATGTTATAAATCCCTGAATTTTTCATCTTCCTTTGAATGGAATGCCAAAGGGGATTAAAGACTAGAGACATATCACAAACAAATTTACATTATTAAAATTACTGTAATCAAGAGTCTTTTCTAGCCTTAATCAGGATTAGTGAAAACAAAAACCCCAACTTTCCTATTGTGCAATACTAATCAAAATTCTATTAAATGACAGATAACAGAGTAAAAGCAGTTTTCAAAATTAAAAATATTGGTTGGTGTATTCTAGTATTCTTTAAAAGTATTTTCACCTATTTGAGATGAGAGCAATGATTTCTCTGCTGGTAATTCACATGGCAGACAACAAGCATAGGTAAAAATAAATTTCATAACGCTGCAAAGTCCGACCTCTTATTTTCGGGAGTGTTTCCAGGAAACACACTTGCTTGAACATATGCAAGAGAAGCAGGAGGGAAAATTGCAGTGTGGAATGCTTGGTTTTGTTCTCCTAAATTGTAAGCTAAATAATCCGAGTTGCGGAAAATTCGACTAGAAACCTGCCACAGTGAGAACGCAACCCTGCAGGACACGCAGCGCGACACTCTCGCTGCTGAGCTGGCAACAAGCAGGTTTGGTCTGAAGAACCGTGAAAGCTTTTAAGCGAGGTCTTTATCCACCGTGCTTTACAGTTATGCTACAAGGCTAATACAGTAAAGGGATAAAGCTTGTACAGATATTTCTGGTCCTCTCGAGCCTCTTAAAGAAGGCAGCATTATGTTGGTTTCGGGAACAGGAGCATCAGGCCCCATCTTGCTGTCACTGATATCACCAGAAGTGCCGCCAATTAGTAAAACAGCAGCAGGACTGGACCTTCCGTTCATTTCACCCCTGTAAAACGTCAACTACTATTTTAGAATGAAAATTATAGAAATGTATATGTAAAGAACAGTCCCGAAATCTGAGAACAATAATCAATCACTTCCTAAAGTCTCGGAAACAAGCTTGGCAATACAGCAATATTCAGATACTGTGACAGTATGTCAGAAAATCAGCTATATGGATTAAAGAACAAAGAAAACCGCATGATGCTCATGGCTTCTTTCTAGGAACTCCAACTGATTTAACTTTTTGCTGGTATCTGAAGTAGATGGAGGGCCCAGAAGGCGGCTATCTTCAAACCTGTTGCTTCCCTGTATTTGGTTAAACAAGATTTTACCTTGCAAGCTCAGGACTGCTAATGTTAAATCTTGACTGATGTAGTGCAAATAGGCAGCAGTTTCCAACTCGCTATTAGTAAAGGTTATACTGGTTAGTAAAACATTAGTTTTGATTAGTGACTAGAATTACATAGCTGAAAAAAGCAACAGACAGTGGAGCAGCATCTCCTTTTTGCATCTCTTCCTAATGATGCCTCATGCTGATTGTTCTTGAAGTTTAAAGAAAAACTAAATGAGGTTAGAAAACAATATTTATCTTTTAATTAAAGTTGGCGTTATGTTTTCTTCAAAGTATGAACATACCAGGATAACAAGTACATTAGAACACACGATCTGTATTTCAGTTCCATCTGAGCATACACCATAAATCCTTCTTGGAGAAAAAGCAGGCATCGTAACAAGAACGGAACAAGAGCGGAAATAAAGACCTTCAGCATTTGGAAGTCCTCCCTTCATATTCTCTGAAACACCAACTGGAAGCAGACACTTTAAACCTTACATGGCACACAAAATACAGGTTTTTTTCATGTGCCAGAGAAGGGGAAAAACAAACAAGTTACAGGATCTCATCCCCGGGATAACCATGCAGATTTGCAAGGTTAGCACCGACGCTTCACGCACACACAAACACAATAATCAGATACCAGTTCATCCCCTCCCAACAAAATCACCTTTCCAGCAGTATTAGGCGTTCACTTGGCAGCGGTTTTAGCAGCAGCTCAGTACAAAGCGTAACTCACATCAAAATAGATGCCTTCCCGTCAATGGGAAACACAAAGGGTTCTCTATGGGTTTCAGCTCTGCATGAGAAGAGTTAAAATCCTACAAGTCTGCCATGGCTTGAAACAGCTCACAGGACTGAATTTTCAGATTAACTGAGAAGTTAGTCAACTTTGTTTTAGTTTCATATTAATTTGTTTGTTGCAGGAAGAGTTATGATTGGAGTTCCTTTTACTTTTGAATTAAAACCCCTGTACTTTAAGGTCGATTTTAATAATGATTTACAAGTTCCTCTAGTAGTGCTTTGATAAGCTCTACAGTTCTGGTTTTAATACCTAGCCTTTTAACAGTACTTAAATACTCAAGCTTGCTATTTTTTCCTATCAAAATTTTCTTTAAAGCAAGCAGGTTTTATCTTCCATGTTTGAAATTCCACGTTTAGCCTCCAGAGATTGTTTAATTCAAAGCGGGCTCTCAAAGAACCTGCTGAATATTTCAAGGAGTCTCAGAAGGTGGATTTTTAGGATTCTAGGTAGATACAGTAATACAAGCAAGGTTTTTACTCATGTAAATTACAGGAAAAGAATTAAACAGTCACTGTACTAAACCCCATTGTTCCAAAAATAGCTTGTCTCTCAGACTATGAAGACTTTTTCGGCTCTGAAATTAGTGAGGCATTTTTTTCACCATAATTATTTGAGAAACAAGCAATTAGAAATTCCATTATTATTAGTGTAAGTCTTTAACCAAGCCAAACACTCATATTTTATATTAAGCTGTTAAATACTTTATTCTCCATCTATTTTAGTTTTGGTGGAAAATGAACAGTTAAACTAAACTCTGTTTAAATATTTCCAACTGCTCAATCTTCTATAATTTTAACCAGGAGTAATAAACAGTTACCTAAAAATCATGATTCTCCATTAAACTGACCTTTTTCCCAAAATCTTATCTAGCAACAACTCGGTCTGCAAAATTTTAAACGACCTTTGCTGATTTGCAGTTTCCAGTCATTTTTGCTTCAGCAGTGGTTTTGGTCGGCTTTCGCTTCATCAGATGCCTTTTAAGAGTATTTTCAAGATTTTCTTTTATGGAAAAAGGTACAACAGATAAGCTGTTCTGTAAAACTACTCTGTAAAAAAAGAAGAGACGAAGATATAAAAATGGAAATGAGCAGGAACCAGTTTTAAACATATGTCTTTATAAATGTGGCTTAATCACACACTTCATTTTCCAAACACAAAAAGTCTTTTGGAAATGTATTAATTAAAACTAAGTGCCATAGACAAGCGGCTTGAGCAGGACAGCAGTCCTTTTCAAATTAGCATAACACTAGCGACAGGCATGGAAATTGGTTTAATAACCCTAAATAGTTACACCCCGCTCCTAACACAAATGGCCACAGACAGCTCAAGCCCCTCAGGCTCCGACTGTACCAGTTTACGCGGTTGCTCTGACATTGGGTGGGTATTCCAATCCCAACAGAAATCACTGAATGCACCTCAATTATTATTATTCTGTAATGACTAGTGAAGCATACAAGGCACCAAAGCGTTAAACATCCTAAACCAGAAAACCAAAGTAAACCAACATAAGCAACATCAAAAACTCAGCCAGCGAGGGACTCGCTGTGTAACTTGTACCAACACAGTCAATACCTGGCAAGAGATTATTAGTTAAGTCATGATATTAATGGCCCAAACACCACACATAGGTCTAGGGTCAAAGTGTAGATATAACAGAAAACTAAACCAAAGGGATAAGCAGAGGCTTTAAGCGATTTCCTTCCCTGCCGTGTTTTACATGGGTGTCCTCGGAGCTAAGCTCGATGCTACAATAACCCCCTTCAAACACCACTTTCAGGGCACAGCATTCACCAGCAAGTGTCAAAATCCACACACTAAATCTCTACCCACTTAACTCTAGATGTCGGGCATAAACAACATTTTTGTGTGTGCTCATGATTCACAAGAACCTGGAGAAAAAACAAATCCCTGCTGATAAGGAGCCAAACATCCACAAGCTTTTTCCAAGTATTCTGATCATTCACCTAACTTCCCAACGCCGCTCCTCCACAAAGGACTGCTGCGTCTGTCTCCGCTTTACCTTACTTCAGCGGGGGTTTTGCTTTGACTGCCAGCTGGTTTTAGAGACATGTAGGACAGAGAAAGTGGTTATTCATGTCTTTTATTTATTATAAATACATATAAATATGTTAAGTCACCTTTTGCTTTGTTTATCATGATGAGCAACGACTTTGGAAAATGATCTGGAAAACTTAACCAAGCTGAGAAACAGGCAAAAAGCAAGCATTAGCATACAATCACAGGTTCCTCTCAGTTCAAGAACGGGTTAATTCTTTTTTTTTTTTAAAGAGCAAAGAAAGCATCTCATTTTGAAGCATCTATTGTTTTATCACAAGCATTGAACTCCCGCCCTCCTGTGAGCTGACCAAATCACATTTTCATTTTGATTCACGGGGCAGCCCAACCCCAGCTGGCTGCACAGGACACCCCTCTCCCCGTCATTCTGAAATGTTGCATAGTTTTGCAGCTGAGCTTTGCTTCCCCCCCACCCCTTTTAGGCTATATTTAACACAGGTTGGTGACACCAAAGAAAACTCACTGAGGTTTCCTTTTTCAGACTTCTCTCCCTCCCTGTTTTTTCTATATTTTAGTTTAAAAACTGCTCAGAAACTTTGTAGAGCAGAGCAAGCGGAAAAGCAACATCACGCTCACAGTCCACTAACAGGCTGGGAAGGAAATAACACTACAGATGAAGTTGCATGTGGGGGGGTAACTAAAAGTTGAAAGTGGGTGTTTTTGGGGTCCACGTCAACTGCCAAATACTTCCAAATGGGGTGCAGGGAGGGGGAGAGAGTATTTGAAAGAGGCAAACAAAAAGAAAACCCAGACTTAACTGATGGTAGGAAGCCAAGGGCTGATGGTAGTGGAAAGAAAAAGTGCACAGAAAAAAAAAGAGAAAATAAAACCCAAAAAGCCCGAAGAAGCCAGAAATCAGGGCTTGTCATTACAGTGTTTGCAGAGGGTGGAGGCGGCTCCTGTGAAGGCAGTGCATTTCTCGGGGCAGGCGGGCAAGGCCGTGCCGCCGAAGGGGTAGACGGCCGACTGTCCGAAGGGGTTGAGGGTGGCGGGCAACGGGGCGCCCAGCGTCTGGCCCTGGTTCAGGTAGGCCACCAGCCGCCGCATCTCCTCCAGGGCCTGCGCCTGCATGAGGATGTAGTTCTTGGCCAGGAGCAGGGTGGCGATTTTGGAGAGTTTCCGCACCGAGGGGCTGTGGGCGTAGGGGATGACGGACCGCAGCCCGTCCAGGGCGTCGTTCAGGTCGTGCATCCTCCGCCGCTCCCGCGCGTTGATGCTGAGGCGCAGCGAGCGCTGCTCCTTGGGCTTCTTCCCCAGGGCCGCCCCCTTCAGCTTGCCCTCCCGCTCGAAGGCCGCGCCGCCCTTCACCCCGGCCTCGAAGCCGTCCTCCTCCTCGCCGCTCTGCTCGCCGCTGCTCTCCGCCGACTTGCCCAGCGCCGCGGGGTGGAAGTCCGCCCCGCCGCTCCCCGGGTAAGTCCCCCGCGGGCCCTCGGCGCCGCCGCGCACCGCCCCGTAGGCGAAAGGCGAGGGGCCGTAGCCCGGGGCCAGCGCCAGGTACGCCTCGCCGCCCAGCGACTTGAGCTCGGCCATCGCCCCGGCGGGGAGGGGGGAGCCGCGCTCCGCCGCCGCTGAGGAGGAAAAGGACGGGAAGACGGACCGGGCGCTCCCGCCGCGCCACTCCGGAGGCGGGCAGTGAGGGGAGTGCGGCTCCCGCCGCCCCTTATATAGCGGAGAGGGGCACGCTGGGAAACCCCCGCCGACCAATCAGAGCGTCCGCGGCGGCCGGCGGCGGGAAGCACCTGAGGCGGCGGGTGGGAAGCGGAGCGGTGTCGGCGCTTCTCTTCTTTCTCTCCTTTCCCTCTCCCCCTTCTGTCCCTTCTTTCTTTCCCTTTTCCGCAGCAGGGGCAACCGGCACCCCTCAGCGAGCACTTGGGATCAAAAGGAGCTGCCGCCTGAGGAGCGGGCAGGACAAAACAGCTCTGAAAGTGAGTAGGAATAGACATGAATTGTTCTCGCCCTTCTAGAACTCGTATCTGCTGGCTGGGAGGAGGCAGCGGAGAAGAAACTGCCAACACGAGCAGCGCAGCGCCAAGAGCATCACCTCTGCTTACCTGGAGCTGCCCCCAGACGCCGGAAGGGCAGGGAGGGCATCGTGAATTCCGGCTCCAGGCCTGAGAATTGGCTTGTTTCCCTTTCTGAAATTAACGTGAAAAGGCGATGGTTGGGCCAGTGCTTCAGACTGCTTCTCATCGTAGTCCTTGTTAGCCCCAAAGCAAATAAAAGAATTGATTAGGGAACGAAAATACTTTCAGGAGACCTTTTTCTAGTGTCATTCTCAGGGAAAACTGGAGACATGAACACTATCCCCCGTTTCAGACATGGGACCACGAACCACTCATGGTACACGTTGCGATGGGAGGCAAAAGCATGCAAGATCTTGACAGCTGTGGGCATGACTCGCAGATCAGGTGGTTTTGATTTGGATGGGGATGACAGAGGAGGCACCTGTTGCACAGAGAGATTTCCAAGGCAAAGGCCCCGTCTAATTCCATTTTCTTCAGAGACTCACTTTGCTCCTCCTTTCCACGTGCCAGAAAAATAGACTTGATCCTTGGTGAGCCACTTCAGCTCTGAAGGGACTCTGTCCTTCCCAGTTGTGGGCACCAGTAACGGAGTGCTAAGCCCGGAAAGGAAGCAAACCACGCTCACAACGTGTGAGGAAATCATCGCTGGGGGAATCCTTGCCATGAGTAGTGGAGTGTCTGGCCCGCAGAGAAATCTCAAGGAGAATCCAAGGCAGCCACTGGCAAAGGTGAGAGCTGCATAGAGACGGATAATCAGGATGCTTTGTGCTGCACTCCTGCATTGAGATAAGAGAGGGCTTAAACTTTAATTGCAACAAAAAGAGGTCCCAGTCTCATTTTTTTTTCTAGGCTTCTGAAATTGCTTCACTGTACTCAGTTTTGGTATAAAGATGGTATAATGCTGTACCAGGCTTTTTCCAAGCATGACACATGCCTGGTCCAGGCCCCTCAAAAGTCTGCTTAGAAAGGATGGGATGAATCCTGTGTAGTGACACAGATGCGAGCAGGTGGATATTGCCCACAGGCAGATGCAACCAGTTGATGCAGATGTACCTGGTAGGTTATTTGCTGTAGTAAATAGCTTGGGTGTTAAGGTGACATGAGGCTTTTTCCAGAATGTGTTTTGTTTTTATCAGGCCCTCTACAAAGCGTACTTAGCTTGTCCTCTTCCCATCACCTCCCTTTATGCAATGTGCTAACGTGAAATGACGAGCTTGTCTCTCTTCCTTCTCCACATCAGAGCCAAGAGTGCTGAGATCTGCAGTGACACATGCACCCTCACCCGTGGCTGGAGAGCTGCTGCCTGGAATGAGGCTGTTCCCCTCCTCTGCGAGTGTAAGTCTGGAAAATTGCGTTTCTGCGTTTCGGGGTACTGGAGCACATAAAACCAGCTGCTGTCCAAGCCTGGCTGTCAGAGTGTGCACAAGGTTTGACCATTGTACTTTTCACTGATCTTCTCTTACCTCACCTCCAGTGTCTGAACGTGTTACAATATTGTCACGTCTCTTTTTCCCTACCCTTGTCAGGCTTATCAGACCATGAAGACTGATTACTGATTTTAGTCACTTAATTGCTTTATGAGAATTGGACCACTTAACTGCTCCTGGGACAGATCACTGTATATATTCATGGTGACTTTCAAATACAGGTGAACATGGCATAGCTTCTGCTCATCTCTGGAATCAGTCCCACACTCCAAGTGATAATAGACAAAGGGAGTGAGGTACTAGAATATTATCCTTTGGCATCAATCATTCCCATGAGAAAAATGGTCAGGGATTGTTAAAAGCAGGATTGTCCCCTGCTAGAAATGATTTACTTTTTTTGTAATATGTTGAGATATTGCAATCAGAAGGACTAACAGCATTACAACGTTTCAAGAATTCTGGTTGTGAAAACACATTACAAGTATTGCTTGTTTCCTGAGTACATCATGTGCATCTAACAAGGCTAATGCCAGGCAAAGCAGTGGGCTGAAAATTACAAGTAAACACTTTTCACACAGGCTCTCTAGTGCTTTAATAAATAGATGAGTTCTTCAAGGGTTGTTTCAACACTGGAGGGCAACTTGGGAGCTATATCAATTGCAAGAGAACAGAGTAGAAGGATTTGCTGCTTTATATGTAATTCCAAAACACGTAGCTGAGAGAAATCATGTGAAGCCTGTATGAATCTGGAATCAAATCAGGTTTAATGTGCTACCAAAAAATGCACACAGAGGAATTTGTTTTGGACTTCTCCCTCAAATTTCAGCTGTGAATATGTGTCTTTGAAAGTATTCAACCTGGGTTCTCACAGAAAACTGAGAAACAGGAACATCTGATTTGGATTTTGTCATGTTGGATTAGAACAATAAAAAAGGAAGAAAAAATAGTAAAAGGGAGTGACTCATATGGAAGAACATTGCAAAAAATAAAATCTCTTTCGAGTGCTTTGGGGGAAAATGGACATATGCAGTCAGAAATAAATTTGTCAGGTGCTGTAGAGTAGTTGCCAGCTTTAAAGTGGGATTTTTTCTTCTACTGTTTTACATATTCAAAACCTGGTGTGAATATTTAATAACTAATAGCAGACTATTAGCAGTGCAATTATATGAGTTATTGTAACTGTAAGTTCCTCCAAGCAGGACCCGTACCTTTATTAAGACTCTTTCAAGTCACAAACATTTTATAAATAATAGGCAGCATCAATGATTTGATTACTGCATTCCCCACGTCTGCCTTCCTAAATTCAAGGGGTTTCTGTTAGCTTGACAAGGCAAAGCTGCCTACAAAGAAAAACACTTGCTGCTTAACCGTGTACGGGGACTGAACTGTGAGCCTTCGTTTGCTGCTGGGGCTGTTTCAGGACTACAGCTCCCAGCTGCAGCTTGGAGACTGCTCTCATCCTTTAGGGGAGACAAAAAGTGAATTTGGAGGTTGTAGCACCTGTTACTACAGGAAAGCTTGAATACAGTTTATTTCAGTTTTGATGTGAGGAGAGGGAGAAAATGATCAAAATAAATATGTATTTTCTTCAATTTCAGTTTTACTGTTAAAGCCATGCACCTGAGTAAAACCATGCGTCTTACAATGTCAGTGGCTGCTGTCTGAATGTCTAGAGGAGTGGAATGAGATAGGACTAAGCTATGAAGCACAAACCTTTACTCAGAGCTACATGTTACCTATTGCATGTAGATAAAAGTCCTCAGGGTTTGGGGTGGACCTGTTACTGAAAGGTGTAAGAAGATTAGTTGCAAAGGCTGCCACATTAATTTAAAAACTTTGTGTTTTGCTGGATAACATGAAGGACCAATTCACAAGTGGATTTTTTTCCATCAGAGGAAGAGGAGGGGGCAATCACAAGAAATGCTGCCTCCATCCCTATCAGCCAGATCTGGATATTAAAAGTAGAACGAAGCAACATCTCTTGAAAAGATCAGGAGGAAGGAGGTTTAAGAGAGACCAATGTGCTTTGGTCTTACGGTTTTTGTCAGGATGGGGGGTCGGGCAGCCTCCCCCGCCTGCCCGGTGCCCTGCCCGGCTGGCCATGCCGAGCTGCTGGCGGGAGCGGTGGCCGCTGTGACAGTCCCATGCTGACACCTAGCGACCACCTCCTTCAGAGCCCGGGGCTCAGCGGGCACCCACCTCCCCCCCTCGGCATCCAGGCACAGGGAGGCAAAGCGCAAAAAAATCAGAAATAACCCAAAAGGCTAACAGGCACAATAAGACCCGTGAGCGCTTACGGGTCTCGGGTTGTAATCCCACACTGTATTTTGGATACCTGCCCTGTAAATACAACCCTGTTGCTGGTGGCAGCTGTCACTGCAGCAAGCCCGGCAATCTCTGAACCTTTTATTCATGGAGAGTGGAAAGTGAAGAGGTGTTCAAGCATCAAAACGTGTGAATAGATCATCTTCTGCTGAGTACAAATGATGCTACCCTGAAAGCTCAACTAGAAATAGCAAGTTAATACTTCCTTCGGGTGTAATAGCAAGGACAACCAGGTTGAAAAGCACAAGCTATATGCAGTGCTGTGCTGGTTCTAGCTATTTGGAAGTGGTGGGTAGGTAGAGGACAGAAACTCAAGGCAGGGAAAAACAGGCAGAGCCCAGTCTGGCAGGCGTCTGGCCAAACACATGTATGGATCTGGACTAGCGAGAGGTCACGGCTGTTGCCTGGAAGCATGACAGGAGTGTAAGAAGAACTGGAGCTGCTGAAGTGTTAGTGTTTCTGCTGACTTTGTCTATCACTTGTCTATCACACAGCTGAGGCTCTCCTCTCAAAAAATCCCTGAATGATGCAGGAACATACCATTTTTATTTTAGGGAAGGAAAATCTTATGCCTAAAGCACAGGACTTTGGATAGAAGACTTCTGTTCTCAGCCCTAGCTGAAGCTCACTCAGGTACTAACAAGGAGTTGGATTTTGATTGCCAAACAAGCCTGAGATACTAGGTGGATGTATAAAGAGTCTGTGCTTGTGATCCTCCCTGCCATAGTGGCTATACTAACCGCATATTTAGGGTACTATGAAAGACAGTGAACGCTTCCTTTACTGTCTGATCCTGCAAAGACCACAAGCCCTAAAGCTTGTGAGCCCCCCAAAGAGTTTCGGTACAACAAAATGGTCAATATTGTGTTGCTCTTCATACAGAAGTGATGAAGTAAGGCCTCCGTCAGTAGCTGTCCCTTCAAGGACCTAGCAGGGCGTTTTCAGAAAGGCGACTTCCAACAGGGCAGGAGCAGAGCTTCGTGCAACTTTGAAGGTTATTTTGAAGCAGTTTATTCAAACTAAGTGTTTAACAAGTACAGGCCTCTGGGATAGGTTTTGCTTTGCTTATGTCACTCAGATAGCCATACTTTTTCCCCTTCACTAGGTGGCAGCAAGAAGATAGGTATAAGGACTTGCAGGATTCTTTCTTTTAATACAGTAAGTGGAGAGTTTTCAACTGGTTCCCTGTTTGAATGGATTTCTTTAGCAGCCCCGTACACACACAGCCCTCAACAACGAAACCAACAAGCAGCAAGTTGGTCAAAAGCCCTGGCAGAGGGGCCTGAAACATCTCTTTTCTAGGCAGGAGAGAAGAGCCTCTGCCTAGCTCCGTGCTTCGGTGCATGTTTCAGTGTGGAAGAAGCGATTACCTGGTCTGCAGTTCCCTCTGCTGGCAAAGTCTCTTCTTGCATCAGCAGGCTCAGAGGCAGCCCCTTAGCACTAGGACAAAGTTCTTCATGGCAGTCAGCAACCCACGGAGGGCCCTTAGCTCTGGGTACACCGTCTACAAACTTGCTGAACAGCCCTCATCATTGCTTCTACTAAGGGAAGGGATTTGCTTGGATATTCGTCAAGCCCTGCACAGAGAGGAGAAATCATATCTTTTCAGAGAGAAATAGAATAGTCTTATGCAGAGGTATATCCCAGAACGTGAAACCGACTAAAGAGAAGAGAGAGTGACAAGGACACCAGCTGCCCCTTCAGACACCAAGCAAAGATGTTGCTCTCCTTCACTGAAATGAAAACAAATGATAAATGCAGCCCCTTTCTGAGCTAGTAAAAAGGTTCAATGCCTGCCTGCCTCTTTTCTTCACAACTCTCTAATAAAGTCACTGTGCATCTTGCTAAGTCTCCACAGCTGGCCACAAGGAGCAGCTGGGATCCCTTTCCTAGCAAAGGAGATAGCCCTTCTAGGGTCCTCTCCTGGCACAGGGGGGCTGTGTGCCACCAACATGCAGGTGCTTAGTTTGCCAAGAAGAAAGCGTTGATGGAAGCAGTAGGATGCAGAAGGAAGGGATGGGCCGACTGTTGAGAGCTGAATGGCTGTGTAGTGATGGTGTGGCTCGTGCGATGTGCTGTCTCAATGGTCAAGCACGGTCAGGTTGGTGCAGACAGGCAACATGGGCTTTGGTTTCTGTGCTCAGGCATAATAATGAGTGCCTGCTGTCATACCCTCAAGTCTTAGAAGCACTAAGGGAGGCGCAAGGGACTCTCCTGCTAACTGCTGGCTTTCTGAGACACTGGCTTCTCCCATCGAGTATGCCTGTTTTGTGGGTCAGGGCTGACAGTGGATGCAGGACATATCACGATTCTAAGAAATGAGGCCAAACTTTCTGTCAGAAGGTTTCTAGAGTAGGGATTTAGGTTCAGAATAAGGTCCAGACTTCTCTCCCAATGACAAATGCTCTGTTCCCTTTCCTGCCTTTCAGGAGGTTTCTGCTTCTCTGGGTGTTTTCAGTTCCCTCTTGCAATGTGAATATCCCAACTTAACGAGTGTGGGAAAACTTGGCTGTTCTAATAAGACAGGGGAGCAGTCGAAAATGGATTAAGAAGGGATTGAATGTGTCTTGTGAGAGCTTGGCTATTGATTTCTAACCCTCCCATTCTGATGTTATTGCAGAAATGATTTTCTTCTTCACCGTGCAGAGATTAAATATTAATAAATAGAAAATTAAAAAAGGGGGAGAAAAAGACCAGATCCCAAGACATCCCACTGCACAATTAAAAAGCAAATGAAGGATTTCTAGAATGAAAAACTTTGTTTCCTCAAGTTTTCTTCAGCTCAGAGTAGAAACATAAGGGGTTTTGATGAGATCATTTGTGGTATTTGTATTTAGTGTTTTGTAGCAGAGGGCTGTGAGTTTGAGCCACATCCCATTGCAGTAGGTTCTGTATAAAGATAGAATAAAAAGGATGGAGATTTACTTAGATCTCATTCACCAGTGACCCATTTACTCACTGATGATGAAGTAAGGGGGAAGATGCAGGTCAACTCGGGCTTCACTTATACTGCATCCTGCAGTCATACTAAGTTCCATTAGGTTTCTATCTATTATTTAACACCAGGAGATGGAAGAAAAGGCATACCAAGATGACTTTTATGTCCTAGACGTTTCACTCGCACAAACATTGCACAAGCTGCTTCTTCCCATGAACTCTGTAGTTCCCAAGTGAAACCCACATCCGTGGGTCTCTGAAGCAGGAGAGGAGCCGATAGGAAACCTTTGCATGCAGATCAGGACCCCTAACACTCACAGGCTTTGCAAGGAAACCTGCTCCCCACTTTCAGCTGTCCTATGAGAACTGCAGTTATTGTTCTGCCCCGTCTCCCCCCTCATTCCAGAGAGCTGGGCAGTAACTAAATGAAAAAAGGGCACGACGAGGATCTCCCATCCAGCTTCTGCAAGATCAGTATTCTCTCTGTAGCAGGATACGCACGGAAAATGCAGCTGAATGTTTGGAGGCATTTGATATGGAAGACCATTCTTTTTTAAGGGAGTTGTTCCCATGAGAAGGGGGCTTGCTTATCCAAAGGCTGCAGAAGTGTATGTGTGTCTGCAACCCATCATTCACATTCTCTCCCAGCACTCTAAAAGTTTACTGATGTTGGTGCATTGTCCAGAAAATTCAGAGCAACATTAGTGAGTGGAGACAACAGAGGAAGGAAGAGGAAACAGCTCTAGGGTCCCATAAGCATAACCAAAGGCAGGATTTCCTCACTGCTTTTCTGCATTCCCATCTGCAACAGTCAGTGGTGTTACTGGCTGATTTCCATTCTAATCCAATAGCTTTCAAGCTGCACAAGATGTATGATCAGTGTTTTACATCCCAAAGAGGCCCTTCTTTGACAGACTCATAGCTGGCTGTACCTTGTCTGTTGCTATCTCTATTCATCTTCTTTTTTATGATCGCCCTTGAATTTAGTGGCTGTGGCTTGTTGTGGCTTTGCTGCTGTCAGTTCTTCATGCTTATTAATGCTCAGCCATTTGAAGTCAGCTCATTGGCTTTGGATCTTGCCCCTGTGTTACTCATTTCATTATGGTCCTGTAGCCTGTTCTTTGTTTCCTCAGCAAAGCAAGACCAGGTGGGAACTTTCAAGATAGATGGGCAAGCCAGTGGGGAGGGACCCCTTACTTGGATGGGCAGAAGTGCTGACCACTGGTAGAGGAGGGGGAAAATAATTCTTTCTCTGTATTTAAGGGAAGTAGGTAGATAAATTTGTGGCAAACACATGGGCAAATGGAGAACTGGCCCTGGGCTTCAGATTCTGTGGTAGGGCTGAGCAGATGGGGCTTCAGTCTTTAGTCTTTCACTGATGTGCTGTGTGCCTGAGGTGGCCCAGGTCCTTGAGATCAACAGGAGTCAGGAAGCTAAAGGCTTGAGAAACCCTGGTTATAAAGTGCTAGAGTTTCTGTGGCTTGACAAATGACTGCGTATCAGCAGAGCTGGAGTACCTAATCATGTGCACACTCAGTCTGCTCTGAAAATAAAACATGCTAATTTGGAGAGTGGTCCAAGAATGCTTATATAGACAGTTATAGGGATCAGCTGATGGGTGGTAACCCTGTAAACCACAGTAAATCAATTGCTTTCTGTTACTCCTCATGCTCTCAGCTGCTTCCTGTGCTTCAGTTCCCTGTCTTCAAAATAGCAGTGTTTGCAGTCCTGGGGCCAGAGACGATCATACACAAATGACCGTAAAGCACTGATATTGTGGATAGCGCTAGAGTTCCATACTTGTTCTCCAGTGTTGCCTGGTGAGATGGTACAGTAATAGGAAAAAGTGAGTAAATGCCCTTCCTGGGTGCATAAAAAGAGTGTGTGCAGATTATTCAGCACATCACACCTAGGTTTAGAAGCAACATACGGCATTATTTGGCAGACACTAGGCAATATTTAGTGACTATGCCGGCTATATATAATGGAATTATGGAGGGTGTGAGAAAGCAGCACCTCCTCCCATCTGCCCCCTTAAGGGATGCAAATGCTTTGCTATAACACTGTTCCCTGAGAGCTAGAACTTTAGCAAATAAGGGACTTTATTAAGTTGTTAATAAGATTTCATTTTCTCACTAATGCCGCGGTGCTACATTATTAATTTAAAACTGTATTTAGCCTGACATGCTAAAGTGCTAGGCCTCATTATTAATGCATAAACCCATGCCTCTGTTGTTTAATTAAACACCATGATTATGAAGTTCTGATGTGGTTTAATGATAGCAGGCTGGAGTGGCAGTACATTCCTGTGCTCAGATCTCCCCCACTCCCCCCTCCTGCTACTTTCTCCTTTCATTTCCCTTTAAAAGCACAAATGCAGTTGTTGTTCTGCTGAATAAACACCACATGACAAATGATGTTGATCTTTCCAAGGTGACATAGAATTGCATTTTTATTTTCCTAGGCTTAGCTTCTTGTTGACCAGAGATGTCTATCCTCCATTTTTTAATGGCTCTAAAGGTAACTGTTTCTATTTCCCCAGAAGACAATGTAATTCTTCCTCCCAATAAAGTCAACAGGAGTTTCCAACTGATTTCAATAGGGCAGAGTTTCACCCAAAGACAAGAAAAGACCTAGAGAAGAAGCCTAGATCATTGCCATATATATATGTCTGTTTAAATGTGGTCATTTCTAAACAGTTGTTATCTTGGAGATGGAGCTTGGTCAAGGGAAGATGATTTTGTACTGAATCACGTAAGAATTAAATGGATCTAAACCAGGATAATAAACCCTGTGGACTTTTCCTTGTTTCAGTTTCCCCACCGGCATCCTTCTGCATTCGGCTCAAGTGTTTTGGAGTCATTGCTTCATGCAGCCCATAATTTATTGTATTCTCCTTGGTGTCCTTTGCAGGACCAAGACTTTCTGGGTATTTCTGAGACACTTTCTGCTATGTACTCCCTCCTTTCTCCCCTCAACATTTGGCTTCCTCATCTTATTCCTCCCTGTTCCTTGTGATGATTCTTTCTGAACAGCAGCTTATCCAACCTGGCTGGCAGAGCCTCTTACTTTATTGGCTAGGAGTAAAATTAAACATATTCTTATGTACTTTCCTGCTTAATAAGGATTTACGCAGATCAGCCCTCTGTGCCTTTGTTTCTCTCCATACCCCTTGCCTGCTTCTCTGTTCAAACAGGAAGTTCTTGGCTTTGGAGCCTGCCATCTCCTAAATTTTGGGGTCCCCTCTCTCTCTTTTGAAGGCCAAGGAGGTTTTGCCATGGTCTTTACGAGAACCAGATTTTACCCCAAGTGTTTTTTCAGCCAAGGAGACACTGGTCTGGCTAGAGAAGCACAAGGAACAAGTTGCATGACTGCATCAGGGGTGAAGGAGCACTCATCATTCTGGCCATTTCTTGCAGACTGCATAAAGTCCCTCTCTCTTGCCATCCAGGGGAATTCACAGGTGACAACTAGTGCTTTGCGCAGCAGAGCCCGAATTCTGTTTTTAAATAGCCATTTGTTTGAAACACATCTTCAGCTCTGTTCTTGTTGCTCTCAAAGAAGAAAATTTTTCATTATAACCAACCTTCCTTCTCATTCTTGCACTGGAAGTGAGCGCACAGATCTGTTCTCTGCATGGGCAAATACAACAGAAATGTTACCAAGCTTAATTTCCTTCAGTAGTTTGTTGGGTTTTTTTAAAGTATGTGTTCAGCAAAGTAACCTTTCTCTAACAAAGAGATGACCTTTTTGCATTTATGTAGTGCTTGTTGCTAGGATTTAGATCTTTGCTGAAAGCTGTTATTTCTCTTAAGTACAGGAGAAAGTGCATTTTCACCTCCATTTGGGCAAACTGTCATTTTCTACTGTTCACTGCTTTTCTCACCATGGAATAATAATTTGAGGTTCAGTGGGTTTTTTGAGAGAATGCATTCCAGGAGTGTGGTGGGGCCTGGGAAGTCCTCGACGTTGCTAGTGGGGGAGAAAAGGAAGAGGAGGGAGAAGGCTTCTGAAATATTTAAGGCTTCTGAGTACTGCAGTTGCTCAGCTTCTGCCATCAAATCATATTCAATTTAGGAGGGTCATGCAGGTATTTTATAATCGTACACAAAAACCAGCCAGTGGGTAGTTGAGAAGCTATACATGTATGCATAATATATTATTTTTTGGTGGTAGCACTAGCATCCATGGGAAGCCACTTTAGGTAGATTTAAGAGGATTCTGTCCAACCGTGAGACTGATGAATAACAGAAATAATCTAATATTACTCTTTGTATAGCTGTGTTACCCATGTTATTACACGTCGTGATGCAGTAGGAACTAAGCCACTTCACGTGCAGTAGGCTGTAACAGAGTGAAAGAGGGCGTTAGACATATGTATGCAGATCACTTCATGAGACAGAAATGAGTATCTCACTCTTTCATGAACCATTTTCTGTGTTAGTTTCTGTAGGCAGGAAAAAAAAGAAACTGCAAAGAGCAACTTGACTAGTTATCTCTCTTTTCTCTGCAAACTGAGCATGGGAAAATCCCTCAATTCCTTTGGTGTTGGAAATGTATGAAGTATGAAGGCCCTGCCTAGTGGGGAAAAAGACCCAAAGACTTCAAGCATATGCAGCTGCAGCTGCCTCCAAATAGGAATGTGCAAAGTAATTATGTCCCCTAAGAATATTCACACTTTTCTTGGTCAAAATTGCCCTTCAAACGCATGACTTCATAAGTTGGATATACTGTTTGCGTCTCACAGTATTTCAGGAAGTGGAAGGCAGTACTGTAAGCATTTATCAGTCATGTAAAATAATGGAACTGAGTCTATTGCTGGGGAATGGCACAAGATTGCACTGCTCAGTGCAGAGTGCATTGCATGCTGTGGTTTCCAAAAGGTCAGTCTGGCCAGCCAAGTTAACAGCAGTAGTCCTTCTTTGCACCCTCTTTCTCTGTTTCACGTGCACTTAGAAGAGAGCGAGCAATTGACAGTTTCATTGCAATTGAAACAACTAAAATTAATCAAGTCCAAATCCCTCCTGTCCAAGAGACCATGAATTCAGCTGGATCAGAAGCCCTTGGTTAAGCAGCCCCTGAAAGTCTATCAGAAGTTTATTAGTATGGTAATTTATCTGGGTAAGCGCATAAAGATGCTAATTGAAATGTTTTTTTATGCATTATTTTTTAAAGGCAGAAAGGTTGGGGATTTTCTAGGAAGAAAAGTAGAATTGTCACTTACATTTCATTGTGTCATAATGTTATAATTTCATTATTTTCTTATGCTTCGTTTTAATTTTTTCATTCTAAATGAGAAGAACAAAGAACTTGATACTCCAAAGATTTGGGGCTCATGCCACGTCTGGTTCTGGTCTTGATGCATGGAGATAGATTGAATTAATCAAACTTCTTCACACTGCTATTTAATCGGGTTTACAATTAGCTGAGGGCTGCAGGTCTCCTGGGCCTATCAGCTTTGCAAGCAGAAGCTGTAATACAGCAGCTCTGCAGCCACACACTGGGAGTGCCTTACAGACCAGATTGTCATAATGTGGCATGAAATTAAAGCGTGATGTTACTTGACAACAGAATTTCAATTTCTCCCTCCCCCTCTTTTTTCTCTTTAACAAAGTCTCTACCTAGAGATAGGCCTCCCTGTTGAGTTGCACCCACCTGCTCTAAGCTACACAGCTGCCTTCAAAAGAGTTTCTGATACTATTAAACCAATCTGTGTTCCATTACAGTCATTCTGATATTCTTCCCTGTCTGCTTTCAATGGCAGATTATTTTGCTGTGAGGAGCTAATAAGCATACAGCTCTTAACTTGTTTCAATTCTTACTCAAATGTATTGATTTCATCTCTCCCTCTCTTCTCACATCACAGAGGGTTTTTGCTGATGTCTGTTCTCCCCAAACCTGCCTGCACAGTTACGTCAAGCCTCCTCAGCTGCCTCACTGCCGTTTAGGGTGGTTAAACCCACTTCCTTTCAGATAAACAGCGAAGAGTGGAGAGCCTGGACCGTTTTTTCCTTCCATCACCCCTCATCTCTCGAGAAGCAGTCTGGATGCACAGTTAGGAAATGGGATTTATAATTCCCACTCCCACAAGCAAGTCAAGATCTTGTGAACACCACCACCACCAATTAATTATCTGGGTGTTGATGATTTTGTGTTGTTCAGGAAACCTGTCACAGAAGAGTTGAAAAGAAGACTGGAATGAACCCAGAAGGGCTGGTTGGAAAGAGGTGAGGATCAGGTCAAGTTAGTAATGGAGGATGTTACTCCCTCCTTGAACTGACCTGGAATCTCATCTAATTTGATATATGCCTTAGAAATCTATGGGTAGATGATGAGGTGTTCCCTGCAGTTATAAAGGAAAAGGTTGGCCATATGTTCCTGATGGTTAGATTTGACTGTGGAATGAGCTCCAAGCTGGAACACTTGGAGGTGCTGGAATTACACTGGACAAGGAGAATGGCACTCTAGGTTGAGAAGCCTGGCCAAGTGGTGTACATGGGGATCCACCTCTGGTCCTGCTGAAAAGGATGAGTGAGGCTCCTGCAGAAACAAGGTCTGGCCTTTGATCACACAGTTCGGTTTCTGTGGACCAGGCTCACTGGTTTCTCATGACTTCTCTGGGTCTGGGAAGTGATCAGACCCACTGGTGGCCTGGCCCTTCAATTTGCAATGATGGATTCTGCTCTTTAGCTCTGTGCTTTTTTTTCCACTTCCAAATTAAAAAAAGTGTTTAAGTTCCATCTCTTCTAATATCAGATACTGGATCGAAAATCAGATCGTATCCACAGAACAACACCTGTAGATGGGTGACAGAGGTGAGATTCATGCGAGACAGACATCATTATGTCTTCTACATTCACTTTAACTGTATCTGCTGCCTGAAATGTCGCAGAGCTACAATTTTGAGAGTTATTTGGACATATTTAATCAGAGTAGCCTCCATTTAGTTATCAAACATTGGTGCAAAATGAGCTTTGCTCATAAAAAAAACCCAAACTCTGTAAACCTCTGTCCCCCATTGCTCCATTCTTTTTTCCTTCCTGCAAGGTGCTGAGCATCTCCCAAGGATTAAGCGATTGTTCAGAAAATTGATTCTGCTCCCATTGAAGGTGATTACTTCCCCCATGCTGAAACCCACAAAAGCACAATCAGGTACACAACCAAGGTAGTTTTACGCATTTGCATCTTATACAGGTTGGCCTGCAAACACCTGTAGTTTTTCTGGCTGATAGCAACCATTTATGGGCATAGGGGGTAAGGAAAAAATCAGTGAACTTTAAAAAGCAAAATAAAAGGAGAACATTTTTCTGATTGAGAAAAAATCAAGCTTAATGAACTGAGATGAAATAATTTCCTCAATTTGCTTGGACATTTTAAATTAAAAGCAGAGTGTAACCTCTGCTTGCAAATTACTGTAAACATTTCAATCACTCTCTAATTCATGGTTAAAGGGAGGAAAGGCTGGACTATGGGATACAAATCAAAGATCATTCCTGGGAAGTCAGATTCTTTGTTTTCCCCTATTTTTTTGGACCCGGAGTGTCTAGGACTTCACAGAATTTTTATTTTTTTATATATATATATATATATATGAATATTTATGAAGCGCTTGCTAGTGACAGACCAGGCTGGCCCTGCAGGCCCAAAGGAATTAATGTAAATTCCAGTCAACCATGAAAACCCACTAGAATTGAACTGTATTTCAGCATGGTGGATAAAGCACATCAAAGAGCAGAATTTCTATAAGATAATTACACACAATGCAACTCTAATCACAGAAAGACTGTGGATATTGCTGATAAAGCGTAATAAATCTTTTATGACTACGCCTTGTTCTGCTGAATCAGCTCTCTGTTTCTATTGCACTAAACTCTAGGTTCTTGCCCTTATTTATGTATTTACAATTTTAAAAAACACATCAACTAGTGTTTTACTGTCGCTTCTGTGAAAGGCTTGGACTTATTTAGGTTTTTGTTGTTGCACTCATTGAAGTGCAGTTAGATCAACAATAGCAAAATATTTGTCTCTCCTGTCTGGCAAGTCTGCAGAAATAAATTGCCTATAAGCTGAGAGCCCGCCTTTCTGTTGTATTTTAAGAAATTGGAATAATTTCAGTTTTGACAGTTCGAAGTGTTCAAAATTCAGCCTCCCTTCTTCATACTCTATAGCACCACGAATTCATCTCACGAACTTACAGAATGGTTGAAGTGGCAGAGACCTCTGGAGATCATCTAGTCCAACCCCTCTGCTCAGGCAGAGCCACCTAGTTGCCCAGGACCATGTCCTCTCGCATTTTGAATGTCTCCAAGAACAGAGACTCCACAACCCCTCTGGGCAACTGGTTCCTGCACTTCACCCTCACCATAAAATTTTTTTCCATACATTTAAACAGAATTTCCTGTGCTTCAGTTTGTGCCCGTTGCCTCTTGTCCTTTCAGTGGGGACCGCTGAGAAGAGTCTGGCTGTTTCCCAGCTTCCCACAGCTGCTCTCCCCTTACACGCAGGTGTAAGCCTGGGGAGTGAGAAAGCCCTAGCACGGTACGGGACTGAGCAGCAGTACCCTCTGCCAGGGACAAGGCCTCATGTTGATAACACCCTGTTCCTACAGCCATAGAGGGAGTGGAAACACAGAGTCTATGGATACCGACCGTTTCTTGACTGTTCTTGGGGACTTACTGTGTCTCACTGTGGATCTCGCTCATATACCAAAACATCACCTGAGCACCAGCAGACGCATTTATGGAAGGTATCTTTACTGTTCTTTAATCAAGAAGCAAAAGTTTGCCTTCTTCATGTGAGCTTTGCCCTTCATTTGTCTTTCTGGCATATGGGCAGCAGAAGGTCTCTGCTTCTGACAGAGTGAAAGAATTTTACATATGGTTTAATTACAGTAAATTATCAGCAAAGGGAAGAGTTTGCAGGGGGACAGCTGAATCCCACTCATGGGTTCAGTGAACGTCTGCCCAGAATCTCAGTGCTCTGCCACATTTCACAATGACACTTTGCTCCACCCCAGAGGACAAATGTTCTGAGAAAAGTCCATCGCTTGGTGTCTCTCTGTGCTGGGAACCTTTCCTGAAATGACAGCATGGGAAATGTCTGGCTTCTCAGTCTGTTGTCTCAACTTTGTGCTCTGGGAGATGCGTTCGACCACAGTAACAATATTTCCTAACTCCAGATTCATATCCTCTTCTAATTTCAGAACTTAGAGGCTGATGTCCTCTCTGGCTGTTGTCTCCATTAAGTCTGCGCTGTTTGTACATGAACCGATATATCCTCTGGCAAGTAGTCAGATATTCTCTTCCACATCCATTGTGTGCTCCCGATCCCTTCGACAAGCGCATGTTGCTCAAGTTATACTTAAGGTTTTCCACAGCTCTTCGGAGTGCACCGTAACTTCAGAGTCTTATTTATATTAGTCGCATCACCCTGGTTGTCACCCAATGGGAAGTGCTTTTGTATGCAATCCCCCAAGCAGACATGAAAGACCGTGTCAGGACAATGGAGGGTTGCAGAAGATGTTCTTCCTTTGCCTCATTTACATCATATCTTTGAAAGCGTGTCCCTCCTGTGACAGTCTGAAGCGAATAAACAAAGTTCCTGGGGAAATGGTATGCGGTGTTCAAACACTTTGCTGAACTTTAATGTTCTGTAAGTTGTAAGGGAATGACTACAAAAGCCTTGGAAGAGCAAAGGAAGAGAGTTAGCTCAAGGCAAGGTGATATTCCCTCATTAAAATCTATTTGTGAAAAGTTAAGACGTCAAAGAAATTTCACTTGTTCCAGGAGGGTATGAAAGCCCATGTTATTAGTGATCAGAAGGGACTTGGGAGTCCTATTTGCCAAAGAGGAGAGTGTAGTGAAAGAAAGGAAAAGAAAAAAAATATTTTATTTGAGCATTTAATGTTATCTGAGAAGAATAATGAATTCAACTGCCTTAAAACAACAACCCATGTTGTTACCCAAGTATTGATCATAGAAAATATTTTTAAGGAAGAAAGTCTTCAGAATGTGGGCTGAGATTCTCCGTGCAGTCTTTTAAGCCACACTGCTGCACACAGAGACACCCACAGTCCGGTTCAGGGGGAACCAACCTTCTATCATTTCACCCAGTGTTATAGAGGGTGAATAAGGTTATTAAAGACCAGATTATTAATTCTTAGATTATCCAGATGTATGCTTGTGTGCCCCAGAACCATGGTATCGCAGGCAGGGTTAGAATGAAATATTTAGCATTGAACCTGGCACTTCTTTTCATATTTTCATAGCTCCATGATGACAGCATCAGGGGTTTTACAATCCAAGGACCAAAAACTCCTCAGATGCAAACCTGTTTGTGGTTGTTGGGGGTTTGGCCCTTTAGATGCAGGGATGTTGGCAGAATCAGCGTTTGCGTCTGTGTTCAAAGTTGCCTGAGCAGAGATGTGGCAAGGAGCGCCGTGTGGTCAGCCTGCCGTTAACTGCTAGTGAGGAGAGGTGGAAAGGAGCCTGGGCCTTCGATTCTGCACTTCATGGTATATCAGCCATCTGCAACAGTGGGAAAAACTGCTAAAAATACTCATCTGAAGTACTAATAACCCTGCCTCCAGGAAAAGTAGCTTTGGCTGCTGCTGGGGCACGGAAGTGAGCCTGACTGCACAATTTAGCAGTGTTCCCAGGCACCATGGGAACCTTTTCTGTGCCTCTTTCCAAGCACCTTACTCCTCAATGGGATCTGTGGTGGGACCTGCTCGGGAAACTCAGCCCGTGCTCCAGAGAGAGCGGCCGTGTTGCAGTGGGGAGAGGGCAGCAGAAGGCACAATGGCAGCAGCACACACAGAAATGGAGTTCGGATAACGAAGCTTATGACCCTCCCGGGCCCTGCCAGAGACTCGGTTGCTCCATGAGTGGAAACTGCTGAGGATGTGCATAGTGCTCACCACATGCTTTTTTTCTCTTTCCCTGAGAAATCAGCCAAAATCTCCTATCTCTGCCCAGGCTGGCCTGTCCATCTGTTTTGACAGCTTCTTTTATCACTAGCAGCCATGTGAAGAATGAGCGCATTAAAAGGTAAGGCTCTCTTTTTGTGCTGATAGTGGACGAGGCCCTCCCCCAGTTTTGCATTAATGTCGAGTGGCGACGTGGCCACAGGCTGATTGCATTTGCTAATGTTAATCACCAAGGGGCCAGGCGAGGTGAATAAGTGAACTATATTTTATTCAGTTTGACAGAAGGAGGAGTCGAATGGAAATTATTTTTATCTCTGGTTGTGGCCGACCTAAATTAATGCTACCTCTGGTGCTGAAAGGCTCAGGAGAGCAGATGTCTGTATTTTATATGCTCTCCTTGGTGGGGGTACGGCTGTACCAAACCGCACATCAGACTGTGTGTTAACTTAGGGACAAAGCTGGGCCATGTCCCCAGTTGCATGGGCTGGGCAGCCTGAAAGATGAAGATGTAGGGGGTGAAGTCTTGGGGTTTTTTTTCCTGCTTGAGACAGAAACAGGTCACTAGACCTGAATTCAAGTGCTGGAGGAGTGGATGGCAGATCCTTTACCATGACATCTGCAGAGGGAAAGCAAGAAGGGAAAATACCTTAGTAACTTTCAGCAAAACACTTATTAATTGTTGGGCAATTCACCAGTGATGATTACTGTCCTGTCAGGAGTGCAGCCCTCTGTAACCATAGCTCTGTCTGTGTTGTTTTTATCTCAGGAGGCTGTTGAGGCTCTGCACTCCCAGACCAGGTAAAGAAGGTTGCACGTTGAGCTGTTCCACAGACTCACCCGAACCTTGCAATCTAAGTAATACCGAAAGCTTTCAAGGTTTAAACAGGGGGTAAGATACTGCAAGGGATAGATATTGCTGTGCCCGGGTGGGAGAGAGGTTACCAGAAGCCTGGCAAGGACCCTTGTCTCTAACCTCCCTCCTGGGGAGCAGTGCTGTGGGCTCCCTGCCAGTGGGATCCAGGCTGCTGCTTGCCGAAGGGCTGTACAAGGGACTGGTAGGAGAATGACCAGGGCTTGGCAGTACCCAGGCACCAGGAAACCTTTCCTGCCTTGTGTCTTGCATTTTTTTTTTCTTGGGAAAGCATCTTGTATTTGCATCTTGCATCAGCATCTTGCATCTTGCATTTGCTTCTTGGAAAAAGAAACACTGTGCTGATGATAGATAGGGTGAAAACAGAGCAGTCACTGGAAAGAGAGAGGATGGAAGAGGCTTAACGAAATCTACCCGGTGAACGAAAGAGGGATGGGAAGGAGAGCGAACGGGAAAGCAAATGTGATAACTGGCAGAGCGTGGTAAAGCAGTGCCACCCACACAGCTATGGGTGGGATGTTGGGAGCTAAGGCAAGAGGCACTGCAAGCACATTTCCATTTCTTTATTCTCTGTATCATGCTCCTCTTCTCATTTCAAGGTCTGATCAAGTCTGACTATCGTCACCCCTTTTTGCTGTAAAGACACCTATTAATGTTGACAGTTTAGGTGGCTGGGGGATGTGGTATTAGTACTGACAAATGCTGGTAATTTGCAAGCAATGTTTTCCCTCTAGCACCAGTGGGAAATCACCTAACCTTTGCCAATAATTCTCAACATAACTCACAAAACCTCATCTTCTACCATTACGAGGAGCGTCATTTCTGAAAATTATCAGCTTCTTGAATCCATCCATGCTAGACTATACAGAGACGGTGATATTAATCAGTGTGTGAGGCCCACTGCAATATTAAGGATTCTCTTACAAGATCTTTTTACCATATGCTCTCTGATATTAAGCTTACTTGATTATGCTTTCAGATCCCTTTTTTTTCTGACCTGTCACATCACTTGGCTTTAACTACTTTTTAGCTGTTGTTATTGTATCAATTTTTTTTAAAGCATAATTTGCTTACCATGTCTGTGGATAGCACTTGTGTATGTTTATGCTTTAAACCAACACTGATTAATCAATAACTGGTGGACTGGTAAAGTGTAATTGGCACAGATCTGAAGGCTGCAGTGGGGCCGGTGAGCCGAGAATCTGACCCACCGTCCATACACTGAAGCATAAGTAACAGATTTTCAGAAGTGCTGAGCTTAGAGCAGCTTTGGAGAATACATTGAGCTGTTGGCCAGTTAAGTCTTTGGCAAATCTTGCCTTAATTTTTCAGCTGAGAATATACAAAGAACTGACACTGATAGAAAATATCCTGGCACCTGTGCTGAGCCGAGGAACCTCCTGAGTTCAAATACAGCCTGATCTTATTTTGCAAAAGCTATAGCCAAACAACGCTGATAGCAACTGTCTTGAAAGTGAAATTAAAATGTAATGAGGGTGGGAGGCAGGGACAGGCTAGCATGGACCATCTGAGCTGTTGCAATTCTAGAATTCATCAGTGCCGCTGAAAGCGGAGAGCGGCTGTTGTGTTATTGATGCAGGGGGAGAGCGAGGTTATTGCATTATTGACATACAGTAGGTGGAGAAAGATTACCATGTTAGCAGCGGTACAAGACGCAAGATTATCCAAATGCAATAAGCCATTGNCCCCCCCCCCCCCCCCCCCCCCCCCCCCTTCTTATCCCGTCCTTTCCACCTCCCGCCTGCATAATATTAAAGGTCAGTAATATCCAGACAGATGGTTGGGAGGGTTTACAGAGAGGGGCTGCTTGCTTTGGTCATTTTTCTGAAATGGTGATTGTGCTCAGAAAAAAAGAAAGCATTTGGGTTTTCTGACTGGGATTAACTCATCCAAAGGCTGTACTAGGCAAGAGAGAATTTGGGTTAGGAGATTGTCCCTTTCGCTGACGTCTGTGCTACTCGGTATGACAGCTCTGAGAGGCACAGCTGCATCTTAGGCACTAGAATAACCAGAGGATAAATGCCACTGGATTTTGGCTCTTTATTTAATAAATAACTTTACTAAATGTCTTTTTGATGTGAAAAAGGGGCAGTAAACTTTTTGAGGAGGGTCTCCGCAACTCGTTGATCCCTCATTGAGAGTATTTATCTCTCAGGTTCACTTTTTTGCTTTCAGTTGAAAACTGTCTTCTCTTATATTTCAGTTCCCTGGATTTAGTTCTGTCCTCATCTGAAATGATGAGCTTGTTTGCTCTGAGAGCAGGCGTCCTAATACTAAACCACAATTGAGTTAAATCATTACCCACTGCAGAGAAAGTGACTCACTGTGTGAAATATCCTCCCTAGAAAATGCATCAAGCTGTGCTCGTGGGTCAGATCTGCAGTTCAGAGAAGTTCATGTCAAGATTCCCTATCCATTGCGGTGAGTTTTGGAGCCGGCACAAAGTGATCAGCTCATACTCTCTTGGATTTAATTGGGTTACAGGGGCTACTTCTGATCCCGGATCCCCAGGGAACGAGCCACAAAGATTGCCACGTCTGCAGCAATCTCATCTGTCCACGGTCGCAGTCAGGGCGAGAAGAATGGCTGCTTAATCAGACGCACAATCTGAAAATGTCACATTATTATTTATGAAGTGTTTAATAATCACACCACAATCATTGGACGCAGTGAGGTGGAAAACGAAAATGTATTTTTTTCAAATAATATATTCAAATTCTGTTATTTCAGGAGAAAAAAACCTAAGTAAATGACTTCTTTTAATTTGAAGGATACAGTTTGTGCTAGTATTGCAACAATGCCTCATTTATGCGTGGATCAGAAGTCACACACAGCTGGGGCAGCCTTGAATTTAGCAGCTAGAATCAGCTAGATGTCCCTTTCTGCTGTCCACATGCATCTTTCACTTGCTGTTGCGAAACGCTGCAAAGTTTGTTCAGCTCTGAGCATCGCAGCCCTGGCACTGGATTGTCTCTGAGAAGCAGCGTGCTGGGAAGTTCAAACCCGGCTGTGCCTGTGACTGGTAACAATAATCTACAGCTTTTAGATAGCTTTTAGGTAAAACTATAGTAAAATGGCATTTTCAGCTGGGATAAAGAAGCAGCTCTACCATAAAGAACACTTACTTAATCATCCCAGGGGTGGCTGGACAGCAAACTGCGTTTGGATAGATGTGGGTCTGGAAACCGGACTGGTGCAGGGAGCATCTCTGCTGTGGGCACGTATTTGCACCATGCTGGAGAACGTGGCCTGTCTTGTAAGAAAGGCAAGCAGGCCACTGTGCTTACTGAGGGAGAAAAAGGAATGGATAGCGTTTCTTTTCAGACAGAAATTAATCTGAAAAAATGAATTGGTGCAATTTGTAATTATTAGACATGTGTGTCTGTTTTTTGCCTGTATGTTTCACTTAATATCTTTTCCATCTTGCTGTCTTTCCCTTTGTGACCAGGGAAGTGTTTTATAGAAGAGCTTAAGCTTAAAATTATAAACCCTTAGCCTCTCTCACCGTTTTGCATCTTTTCTTTCCAGACTGGCCTTTTCTTTACCGATGTCTTGCTTCATTCTCATATTTTCAGGTCCTGGCTCTTCATTTGGAGTAGGATCCTCTGAAGAGCTGAGCTGCTCCATGTCCTGTCGCAGGGGAAGGGAGTTCAGAGCACATGATTCCCCCAAGGCGGGTGCCTGCTGCTGCCTCCTCGTTCATGTGCCAGCATGATTAGCAATGGGACACAGCCCAGGGGATTGCAGAGTCCAGGCATGTAGCGCTGCTCGGGAATTTGTGCTCCCTCTGTTGGCTGTCTGGCTCTGGAGCAGTGGAGGAAAAAAATAAATGTTAGGTTATGTCAGGCAGAAACAATTCCTCTACTTCTAATTGCCTGGTGACCAGCAAGCCAGTTTTGGAGGGCACTATCAAAATAAAGGGCCTTTGGTTCAAGAATTTGACTACCCAACTGCTTCTGAATTTGGTGTGTTGTGGATAACCCGGGGAACCAGACCTTGATTCATTTAAATGTGTCAATGTGGGGTATGTGTCTGTGTGGGAGAAACAGCATGAGGTCTGTGGGCTTAGGTCTGTGCAAATCCGAGCAGCTTCAGGGGCACTCTAGCACATCCCCAGGGCAAAGAGCCGTCATGGTGCACGGCAGCCAGACATGTCCCCAAATCTGTCATCCATGCTTTGGCCCTGGCTGCAGAGATGGTGCAAAGCCTTGTGCTCGGCGTGCACCTCTGCGGCGGTGGCGTCAGCTCATTTACATCTTGCCTCCACAGACCCTTGCAGCAGAAATCACACAGTCATCGAACCATAGAATAGTTTGGGTTGGAAGGGACCTTACAGGTCATCTCATTCCAAGCCCCTGCCATGGGCAGGGACACCTCCCACTAGACCAGGTTGCTCCAAGCCCCGTCCAATGTGTCTGCCTCTCCTCATACTCTCCTCCATGCCTGCACCTCCTGCCCCACGGACGTGTAAGTGACGGCATGGGGAGGGCGACAACACAGGCCATACATGTATTTCATGTATTTCATACAGCTTCCCATGGATCATATCATCTCTGCCGATTAATGCAGTGCAATCAACAGTTTAATATGTTACTACTAAATACGTTAATTATATTATTCCTTTCTGACACTGCAATCACTAGATTTTTATGCTTTGATGCTGAATCTAGTAAAACTTTAAATTAGAGTAATTAAATAATTAGCCGTAATATGTGACAAGCCAACAAAACGATTGCTGTTTTATTATTGTGTGGTGCCATCGTCGCTTCTGTTTGTGTTCAGGCAGCCGGGCCTTGCAAGGGAGTACACAATCAGGAATATCATCTTCCTTCAGAACCAGAGATCTCAGCCAGAGTCAATTCTGACCAGGGAAAGTAATTTGTATTGTCTTGAGCTCCAACAGTAGCTCTCCATGTTTTTCTGACTTGTGTTTCTTTGTCTTTAAGATATACTTCACCACCTCTTTCTCCTTAGGAATTATTTCTACTCTTTTCCAAAGCTCTGTGGTCCCTAACGGCTTTTCCCTCTCCGTTTAACCTCACACTTCAGTGCACTTGTTTAGGCTTTTATCTTTGGTTCAGGGCTCTGGCTGTTTTCTGCATGCCTTTTCTGGTGTTCGGTTTGGTTTGGGAGTTTTGGGTTTTTTTTTAATTTAAATATAATAGCCGCCCAACACATCCCTATGACAACTGGAAAAAGAAATATCCCCTTTTCTGCCTGAGGAGCTCCTGCTGGGGAAAAGGGGTTGGGTGAGGTTTCACAGTGTAGCACTGGCAACCTGAAATGTATAAAACTGGACAGCCCTGCAAGAGAAATAGATCTGTCAATGCCGTGTTGTGGTACACTCAGAAATCAAATATCAATTTAGATGAGCAGGCAAGACTGCAGCACAGACTTGGACTCTTCTTCTCTTTCATTTTGCCTCTTTACCTCTTCTCCCACTCCCTCTGGTTCCTCCTCGCTCTCCCATTTATTCATGCAACCACTTGTGCCTGAGCAGCACACGAAGTGCTTGGAAAATCACTGGTTGCGGCAACTGCAATTACTAGATTTTATAACTCTTTCAGACATCATTGAGATTTTAAAGTTGACATCTGAACAAGGTCCTGTTATTGAGCATGCCAGCATTTAATGGAGCCTTTGTTTGTTTGTTTACTTGTTTATTTTAATGCCAGCTGTTTTCTTACAGGTTGGTGCCGAGAGTAAATCCTGCTCTTGTACATTATTCAGGACCCTTCGGGTGAGAAAGGGAATGTCCACCCGGTCCCTCTGCCATGCTTTGGCACTGCAAACCATGGCCAGAGGCAAAACAAGAGTGTCCTCATTTACCAGCTCCCTCCCATGACAGTGGGCAAACCCTCTGGAGTGGTGTCCAAAAGCATTTTGATGTGTGTTTTTCCAGCGAAGTGCCCCCGTGCCACCCCTTGGCACGTGGATGTCAGCATCTCGCTGTGATTAAAACCTGCAGGCCGTGCGGGCACCGAGGGGCAGCACCCCGGGCTGGGGCACCCTCCTCAGCGACAGGTTCTGTCCCTCCTGCACACATTCTCCTGTTTTCAGCAGCTCTTCCAAAAACTGAGAGCAGCAGTGATGTGTTTTACAGCCCCACAGAGTGTGAGGAGAAGTGACAAGATTTTCCTATAAATATGACTCTAATCACACAAATGTGCAAACCCCTTAGGAGGGATCCAGGTGAATTTCACACTCTCTGATAGGTTTTTGTTGTTGTTTCATTTTCTTGTCTTTTTTTTCGTCTAATTTTTTACATCGCTGCAAGTTCTGGGCTGCACCTTACCTTTTTTCTTGTAGACAGCTGAGGCTACATCCCCAGAAACACAAAAAGGATTTAAATTAAATACTTCACAGCAACGCAGCACTTTACAGCCTTGAATTGATTATTAATCCTCACACTCTCTCTCTTGGCCAGCGATGTAAAAACAGGCTGTCTCCTCTCAAATAAGTAGAAAACAGAGCAAAAGAGCCAAGCTAACTTTGGTTGCCCACTAGCACCATCGACTTTAGTGGGCTTACATCAGGGGTTAATTTGGCTTAAAGGGATTCTGTTTTTAAAAAATAAGCCTTCATTTTCCCTCTCATCTTATCTGCGCCTTTATTTGGTGAGTACCAATCCAGTAAGGACACCCATGTCCCTGACAGAACATAAAACCACCAAGCCTTTTGCTGTCGCTATTTTTCCTAGCAACGTGAACCCTATATATATTCCTCATGACACATTTCAAGCATTTTACATCATACATACATATCTGGCATCACTGGTCCCTGAGATGCTGCTGGCTGGTAAGTTAGATAGGATATGAATTTTGTTAGCTTCCCAGGGGAAAATTCATTCTTCTCACTTGTTTTAGTGTCTTGTTTAAATCTTAAAAAGGAGGGGCAGGGAGTAACCTTGCAAAGTAAGAAGGATATTTAAGAAAAAAGAAAGAAGAAGAGAGTCATTGTTGAGCAGGCATCTTTTTTTTTTTCACAAGAAGCACTATTTTAAAATGTTAGAAATTTGAATGTAGACACTCAAGTGGATTTTTAGCAAAATCAGTGGAAACCCAAAAATAAGACTGTATGAGTAATTAAGGCACTTTGCTACTAACTCCTTAGGTATTTGATAGGCTTGGCTCTTGCGCAGCACAAGTTGGATATCATTGCAGGGGGAGGTCCATAAAGTAACTTACACCAGGTGGACGTTTGATGAGATCAAACTTAAATAGGTGCCTTTTAGGGCACGTTACAGTAGCTCTACCTTCCAGCCCATTATAGAGCAGCCTGCGTGCAAACCAGTGGGATCTATTGTCCATCACCTCCGGTGCTATTTATATGGGTAATTTAATTTAACACCAGCAGGAGGCTTCCAAATAACTCTCCCCAGCATGGGAAGAAAAATAACCTCTAGTGCGTATTCATACAATATCTTTGACCTGCAGGGATGACCAGATTTGGGAGGGGATGTGCGTTGTTCTGTTTGGAGGAGAACTGAAGCCAGTTATGCCTCTACCCTTGTTCGGTTTTATTTAAGGGATTTTGTAATTGTCTTTTCTCAGAGCTGGGTCTCCAGCACTCATCGTGTCCCTGCCAGTTCTTTCTCCCAGCCCTTGCATTTGCTGTACTGTATTAAACTGCACAAATCACATCTGCCTTTATGACCAAGCCTCTGTGCTGGATTTTTTTTTGGACCATTACACAAATCCAGTTTCAATGACGGCCCTATAAACACTTGTATTGACCCCGGAGCAGTGTACGTGGCTCTTAGGGGACAAGGGACATGGTAGCTGAGGGGTGGGAAACTCCGAACCGCGTCCCTAGCCTTGCTGTGCCAGCCTGTGTTTTGGGTGATGGTCTCTCTTGTTTTGGCTATCATGACACTAAGCCACAATGGAAAGGCAACTGCAACTGCCAGTTTCACTGAGGTTATGACCCACCCATCGCAATATGGTATATGTCTGCATAGAGTGAGGATTTATGGGCTTGTGGAAAGATGCCACATGCTTACTAGCCGGTGAATAGAAATAAGAGAGTACTAATTAGATCTGTGATGTTGGCAGATGGATCCATGTGTCAGGAAAAGAAAGCACTGTGCTATACAGAAATCCGGCCATCTTTCAAGTGTATTCATCAATATATGTAAACCGGGAAGAAGAGTTATTCCACATTTTAAGAACACAACACAGATTTCAGCGCCAGGCTCCTATGAAAGATGCAACCTTCCGAACCGAGCCATTTCTGAATACATCATTTAACTTATCTCACGGTGCAGCTGTCTTGTGTGATTCCAAATGTCACTAAGTTTGGGGAGATTTCTGAAAGGAAATGTGCTCGGTATTTCTTTGGCTGCCTTTATTAATTGAACCAGAGAGGGAACAAGTGGATACAAATGGTTTCATTTGGCACACGGGACATATTGATTCCGGTATTTTATCCTGCAAGTATTATTAGCCCGAGCGGAAGTTTCCCAAGCTGGGTACCAGTTTTATTTAGCGTCTTTGCATGTCTGGGGGAAGCTGGCGGCCTTGCCTGCAAATCTGGTGGCCCAGGTGAAGGCATAACACTCCAACTTTGCCTGCTGGTATTAGTCCCTGCCCTACATTGCCTGGCAGCACTAAACACGCCTTTGTCTTGGCTCCCCCCGAACGGGGCAACAAGGAGAGCTAATTGCCCACTTCAGCTCCAATCCCCAAGCCTGTGCATATCAAAAACCAGTATTTTGCCCATTCATTGACTGAGTCACACGAAAACAGGCTCTCTTGCATCCTGGCAGGTGACGCTGCCCCTTACACCAATGCTCTGCAGTAACCGAGCCCCGGTGAACCCCAGAGGCATTCTCACCCCTCGCTCAGGGTGCTGATGGCTGAAGAAACATGCTCAGCTTTTCTGGGAGCTGTGTTTAATTATTGCACTCAATTAGTCACTTCCCCCACCCCCACACTTTATTTATAATTTCTTTTCTGCGAGTCACGAAAAGGTTGTAGCCAAAAGCTTTAGAGATGACAGATGATTCACAGATAACTCCCTCTCCTGTTTTCTACTCCCAAGAAGTTTGGGAACCAGAAAGCAAAGTAATTTTTGGACTAATGCAACCGCTCATGCTGGGGCCGTATAGCGATAAATTACCTGGTCTCTCCCTTCTCCTTCCCTCTGGTGGCTCTGGCACCTGCACGTTGTGATTAATATAGGCCTTGCAGGTAATATTAAGCACATTGGAAGGTTTCCATGAGCCAAAGGCTATTGGGGGCCATTTCACGGGCTGGAACGAAGGCCATTAGGGAAAATGTGGGCATTGCAATTTCATAAAATGCATGAAGAGCTGGCTCTAAAGGAAGACACACATCCCTCCTTTGAGAGGACACCCCAGAAAGGCAATGCTTTATTTTCCCAAAGCCTTTTTCCGCCTGCTTAAGTTCTTGAGCTGTTACAGAAAATAGGAACATTTGGGCCCTATCAGCGTAATAGCTAATAATAGCCTCACAGTTTACTTATCTTCACATGAACCCTTTAATATACCCAGTCATTTTCTAACAGATGGGAAACAGGTATGGAGGAAACCTAAGCAGCTGGCCCAAGGTCGTACAGGAAGACTGTGGCAGAGCCGGAGCCGAATCCAAGTCTGCGGATCTGAATGAGATCCCCAGGGACTGGGTGACATCCTCTCCTAGGGAGCAGTGGGAGATCACAGGCTGAGAGCCGAGCTGTGTCCTGGACTGTCCCCAGCCTCAGCTGCTGACGGAGAAGATCTCAAATTGCTGCTGAGGGCTGAGACTGATCTGCCCTGACGGGCACCGCAGGGCCCAGGGCTGGGATCTCGGTAGGAACAAGGTGGGCTCAGCATCTCCGTGAGGGGCAGCCAGGATCTGGCCTTGTGCAGCAGCGCTTATGCTATGGAGAGCTGAAGAAGCTGGTCATCTTGCAGAACTCACGCATATATAGAAATATATGTCTATATAACCTGCCTCCCACACGCAGCTGGAGCGGTTCAGCCCAGTGCCGTGGGCTCTGCTCCACCTGTTGTTGAGCCCACCCTGCTCAGACTTGCAGTGCTCCCAATCGACACCTGTTTATACACCATTTCCATCTTCATTTTCGTTCGGTGGCCTTTGCAGCGAGGTGCAACAAGGCCCTTGTACAAAAATCCCTGGTGGGGAGAGGATTCGCCCTGCCGGCTCACGGCCGAGGGGGTGGTCTCCCCCGGGCTCCCCAGCACCCCCTCCGGGAGCTCCCAGACCCAAGCGATGACATTTTCAAATCCGCCAGGCTATTTTAAACAGGGCCAACTTTTTTTTTTTTTTTAAAAAAAAAAACACTTCAGTGAAACAGATGCTTGAGTTGTTCCTTAATCTAGAAGGTAACTGCTAATTAGTTTTGTATACAGTGTAAGCCTTCGCTCCACATGGCGTATTTTGTGTCAGCGAAAGATCCCTATCAGGGACTTTATCTGTTTGCTGTCCTCCCCCGGTACTCAAAAGAGAAATGGAATTTCCATCACCAGCTCTGCCTTTCCGTTCTTATCATTCCTCTCTTAAAAACCCAATCATGCACCCCGTGCGGCCCAAGCGGGGTGTTTCGGAGGAGGGGACCAACCCCTTCCCCCAGCTCTGCTCACAGCCGCCCGGCTTTGGGGGGAGCCCACGTGTGTGTCGTGGCCGCACAGTAGGTTTTTTTTGCTTCAGCAGGGCCCCTCTGCCGCATGGGGATTGCACATGTGTGGGAGGAACACGGTGCACGGCCCATTTGAAGTCTTCTTTATAAATATTCAATTCCCCTTGACGCAACGGGCAACCCAGCGGAGCAGCCCCTCATGGTCTTGCATGCCAATAATTTGCAGATTAAAACTCCTCCAATGTGCATCTCCACAATGGGCATTGCCTTATCTGGAACGGGCCTGTGGAACTATTGTGGTGATAATCTGGGGATTAAGAGACTTTAATAAAAAGCTTTGACATGACAGGTCATAGCCGCTTGGGGGGAAAAAAAAAAAGTAAAAAAAAAATCAAATCTGTTACTCCCGAACGGCTTAATCCTGTGTGAGCCGGGATCCTCGCTCTCCGAGGGTGCTGGGGGGATTCAGAGCCGCTCAGCACCTTGCTCCAGGAGCTCGGGCTCCCCTCGGACAGGGCTAATTACCTTACGAGTTTGCTGTTCTTGGTGTGCCCCGTGCAGCCAAGCTGGGGGGACCCCAGGGACTTTTCGGAGCTTTTATTCTGACCCACCACCCCGGGGCTGCCGCTGCCCTTAACCCTTGGCCGCGGAGGACCCACGCTGCATNTTTGGAGCTTTTATTCTGACCCACCACCCCGGGGCTGCCGCTGCCCTTAACCCTTGGCCGTGGAGGACCCACGCTGCATCCTTCCTTCCGAGCTGGCTGCGACGCTGGCCGTGACGCAGCCCAGCCGTGGGCCTCCCGCTGCTCCCAGTGCGTTTTGGGGAGGAATCCCGAATCCACCACCCTCCCGGACCCCACAGCGGGCGGACACCCACGCACGTTAATTACATTTGGGTTTCTTACGAAAATACAGCGCTGCAGCAATCCTCATCCAGCACTTGTCTCTAAACAAATTGTTAATATTTTAAGTGTCTTTCATGAGCCTCAGTCTAATTAATTAAAGGTTTATGAAAAACAATTAGGTTTTGATAGGGATCACCTTCTCTCGAGTCCCATGTCTGCACAGCAAAAAAGAGAGGGGTTAGAAAGGCTCAGGTTGAAATTTAGAACTGCAGTGAATAAGAGAATACACAAATCCCACATGGATTGGGGAAATTAGGACATTTGGTGCCAGATTGTCTGACTAATTAGATTTCTATCGAGTCCTGAGGGACTGGCTGATGCAGCATTTTAATTTAAAGCTGCAGCAGCAGCAACAGCAGCAATTTTTTCCTTCTTCTCCTGTCCTTTATCAAATCGCCCGTGTTTTCAACATGCAACCTTTTTCCTTTCTGATGTTGCACCTCTGCAAGGACCAAACCCTCTTGTGCTGCGTTTTGCAGCGTGGGTCTGCTGTTCGCGGTTGGGTTCCGTTTGAACGGGAGAACAACTCTCTCTGTCTGCACAGGGATTTTCCCGTAGCAGGAGGCACGGCATTCCTTGGCAGACACGTGGGATATACTCGTACGGGAGAAAGCCTCGGAGTTACCCAGTACACCGGGGAGTCTTCATAACTGAGAGCACCTTCAAACCCCGGATTATTGCACAGGACAGCAATAGCCGTCTCATTGTCCAGTCATGCTGCTCTCTGAACCTGCTGCAGGAACAGCTCACCGGGCATCAGGAGCGTCGCTTCGTATTTCAGATGAAACGCTGTAATTTCTTGGAGTTAGTTCATTTCCATCCTGAGCCTCCTGAAATCAAGATCAATGCTTAAACGGCCTCTCCCTGCAGGGAGAATAGAATGGCACCTCTTTCAATTATATTAATTTAAAATACGGTGATGCAATTCTTCCGCATCCAGATACAGGCTGAAAACCAGCGCAGTTCGGTGGCAAAGCTGTGGCGCGGGTCCAAGCCTGAGGTCCCCGTCCCTGAACTGTGTCGGTAGTTCTGGCACCTAATTTAGAGCAGGAGTCTAACTTTTAAGTCCCTGAAGTCGCAGGGGCTGAAATCAGGCTTAATGCGTATGGAGCAATTGATTCAGAACTGCAAAATTGCCAGATCCCTACTTAGTAGGCACCAAAATTTAGTGTTAATTGCCCCAAAATTAGTTAGCATTATTGAAATAGAGTAAGCGGAGTTTTTTTAAAGCTGTTTCTTACTTGACAGTATGAGATTGCAAATATTCCCGTGCCCTATTTAATGAAAAATTATTATGCTATTATTGCTATTTTATATGATGGATATATCATTAACAGGGTCTAGAGAATCATTTCTTCTCCCATTTTGCTCTACTTCTTCCAGATTATTTTATCAAGAAAAAAAAAGAGATAATGGAATTATATCTTATGCTTCAATGAAACTGAAAACTATTATTCCTCTCGATAACCAAACCCAGCAAAGTCAACCATTCCAGTGAATATTAAACACAAAAAAGTACATTTCAGATGTATTATGAATCTGCTGCTAAGTCTTTAACTCGTTGCTTTGTGAAAAGAAGTTCAGCAGTGGAGGGAGCTAAAATGAAACGATGGCCTTTAAAGACGTTGAGTTTCCCAGCTTTCATTGATTGAAAGCAGGCCCATAACATTATTGAAATGGTTTCACTTAACCTCATTTTCCCGTTATTATTTGGTTAGGCTTTTTGGGGAAGGTTATATAATACTTATTTACTCCTGTCAGTGATCCCTGGATGCTAAAAATGATTTAACCCTGCTGTGTTTCAGCCAGACGCATCATGCAGAAGGCAACAGGAGTCCGGCCAGGACCAACATCACTGTTTGTGGTCTGATCATTTCAATTTACTGTATATGTGTTAAAGAGGGAAAAGGCCAGCTATTACTGTAAAAGCATTAAGAGCCCGAGTGATGGATGAGATCCCACTAAACTGGGTAATAAAGAAGCACAGAACAAAAAGGACGTTTCTAGCCCCCGAGTGCCCAGAGCTGCTGGGCTTTGAAAGGTGCCATAAGCATCACGATAAGAGCAAATGAGTTGGAGCTCCTGGGAAAGTATAGCTCTTATTTAGGGTCCTAAGAGGGATCCCGGGTCTCTTGGAAAGGTAAAGATCCCTAATTCTCTCACCCAGATTTGTGGACCTATAAAGTGCTCCTATGATTTTGTGCTGGTGCTTTTTCACCCTTGAAATGTCAGAACAGATAGAAAATGCAGAACGATGATTATAAAACACACTTTCAGAAAGCTGCTTCTGGAGAGAGATTTTTCCCCCCCACACCACTTGCTCCCCTCCTGTTTCTCTCTCCACCCGGCAGAGAATTAACAAATTTCCAACATACTTGGATTAACTAGAAATTAATTTTCTTTCTACTTCTTTTCCTTTCACTGAAAGAAAAACAAAGAACGGAACAAGCCACTGTTTTGCATTAATGATGCTGTTTCATTTCCCCTTCTTTTGTTTTAAATCCCATTTTATTTTCAAATTAAATTGAGGCACATCCAGAGAATAATTTCTCTCATTGGAACGTGGTCGTCAGAAATGCGAAGGAGGGATACGCAGTTTGTGTTCACGGATTGTGGAACTCAGCTGAGATGCCTCCATTTTCAACGGCTAAAGTTAAAGAGAGGAAACCCCCCACTAGAGATCTGAAATGAGAGAAGAAAAAGGTATTGGTTTGAGAATTATCAAAATGAGATAATTTTGACTTTTCCTAAAAAATTCCTGCTTGTAACTGTGAAAAATTGCCTGTGGCTCCGCCAGAACTAATGCAGTTTTCAAAATAAACTAGTTATCTGCAAATGCATTTATTTTGATTTGCAATGTGCATATTGTGAAAACATTGTCCTGAATGACCACGATAAATGTTATTGATATCATTCTGTGAGTACCGATCCGACGAGCAAGTTGAGGATTGCTTCCAAACATAGTATAACAAGTCTAGCCAGAATTTTTGAAGGAAAAGCCAAAAACTCTTGTTTTAGCCATTTCCAAACCCAGATGGTTTTGTTTCTAATTCAAACATTTCCAGGCTTCACCTCTCCTGATTTGGAGCTGGAGGAGTAACCAGGGACTGTGACAGGAGGGAGGGACATAGGTCCTGCCAGCAGCGGCATGAGCGGGCGATCGTGGCTCTTTCCTGGCTCTGCTGTTTTGGTTGCAGAGGGTCGGGGATCCAGAGACTCCTCACGGATTTCAGGGACACTTAATGCATCATTTAAGCATCTCTCTCCTGTTACCCATCCTCTTACTATAATGTCAGCGCACGCTGCGTTTTTCCCTCCAAGCGCTATCTATTACTATCCGGGATGCCTTCTTTAATGTTATTTCAGTGTAAAAGATGTCCAAAGGGTGATTTAGCAGAGGAGCAAGGGAATCAGGACCTGTTCCGTGCCCTGTTCCTTCGCACCCGTCAGCCTGCGCCCAGCGCTGCCCGCGCGCGGGGGGCTGTGAGCTGGAACCCCACAAGGTGAGACGGCAGGAGTGCGGAGAAAGTCGTCGTTCCAACCCACTCCTGGTTTTTGTGGATTACTGGCTCTTAACTCCAGTCCGGAGAGGTTATATGTTATTTTCAATAGATCGCGTGTAGTCCAAGCGACTGCGACAAGTTACTGCTCCATACCATGTGGGCGATCTAACAAATCAGTCAAAATGTTCTTATACACACGGAAGGGGATAACTTGTTATTTTGCTGTTCCAGCCACTGAGACCCAGTGCTTCGCATTCTGTTGGCCTGAGGGATTAGCCAAAAAAAAAGCGGGATTTGAATGTTATTTTGTGTCTTTGGTTCAGTCCACAGAGAAGATACAAAAAAATCCAATTTTCCTGAAAGTAGCAGAACTCCGCCAGGAGAAACCACGTTCTGCCTTGGCAGCTTTGAGCCCCTTGGGGGGAGTAATCAGCCCAGAGCATCCTCCTCGCTGCCCCGAGTGCCAGGCTTTGCTGAAGGTTTGCTTTCCCCTCAATGCCTCCGGACTCTTCTGCCCGATACCGACCCACAGAGCCCGTGTTTTTGCAGCCCACGTGTCTGTGCTTTGCACGAGGGCTGCAATCCTTTCGTCTAACCTGGAGGAGCTCAGGTGCCTTTCACCTGCCCCGAAGGAATGGTGACAGCTGTGGCCGCATCTTCGCGACGCCCTCACTTGCTCTCTCAGCCCACGGAGACGACGCACACGATGTATTTTAATGCCGGAGCCCCAATCACTGAGAAGCCAGACCTCGTTTTATTGTAATGCCCTTCTCTGCAGTAAAGAATGGACTGCGCCGGTGGGATAGTTTCAAAACAAAGTTAAAAAAAAAGCCGAAAATTGATGTTTTTGTGCTTCGGACACGAGAGAAAGCAGTTAGCGTGTTACTCTGCCCGGCCCGGGGCGGGTGGAAACCCCGTCAGCGATTTACGTCCACGGGCCCCTGACCGGCTACCTCCAGTCAACACGTCTCACTTGCCTGGGAAGGGAAGGGAAATCTATTTTGTTTGTAATAAAGCTGATTATCATAGATAAATGTATCTAATTAGTCTCATTTGCTGACACACAAGCCTTTAATTGCAAGTTGAATAATTAGACATATCTGCATATGCAAATGAATAGGGTTATACTATGTCACTCTTAACATGATTTCTCTGGAGACAAATAGCTCTCTATATTTCAGGAGAGAATATGATATATTAATTTACGTAGACAAATAACTTTATTTAGAACGAGTCGCTCTCATGTTTGTTTATATAAAGCAATAAGAGAAGAAATAGAAGAGATTTTGTGTGGAAGGAAACAGCTGGAAGATACTAATTTATGAGGGGGAAACCCTCGCGAACCGTACTGCTGCTCTGCGGTGAGCGATGGAAGCGGGGAGCGTTCCCCCCAGCCCAGACCTCCCGGCGGGGCCGGACATCACGGCACGGCGGACTCGGGCGCTGTGGCACGTGGCCGCGGCCTCGTCGGGGGACCACCACCGCTCCCGCGCATCGTCCCACCGCGCCGACCACCTCCCTTCTCGCCGGCGTCTCGGCCGTTCCCCCCCTCTTCTCCCCGCTGGCGGAGACATGACGTGATGCTCAGACGGTTTGGCCCGTTGTTTGCCAACCAGATGGCCGCTGCGCAGCACCAGCCATGGTCTGCAGTTTCGGGCGGGTGCATGCCGGGATGCGCAGCCCTCCTCCGGCTGCATGCGAGGGGAATCCTAATCAGGCCGCGGGAAGCAGGGGGGATGCTGCTGCTGGCGGGGCACCCCGCGTTGGGCGAGGGGGGAACAGGAGCCACTTTCCATGGGGGTCCCAAGGCCGCGTGGTGGAGCGGGATGCTGCGGAGGTTGGCAGGGATGGAAATCCCAGGCCGGTCATTGGTTTTTTTTGGGGGGGTGTCTTGGCAAAACTGCCCCGGGGGGGTTCAGCAGCAGCGAGCAAAGCCGTTGGAAGCGGTGACACTTCCACGTCTGCCGGCGACATCCCTATCCCGGCGCGTTCCTACGGCAATTTCTAATCCAGGACAAAACTCTGCTCCGAACCCCGCCTTCTGCCCCCCAAAAAGAACTACAAACTACTAACGGCGGAGAGGACTTCCCCCCCCCC
>RSEF01000020.1:7818083-7830740 GCA_003993805.1 Himantopus leucocephalus
CCCCCCCCCCCCCCCCCCGCTGGCTGCCTTCCGAAGGAAGCTGATGGAAAAAGAGAGCAGCAAACCCCAAAGATGTGTCATTGTGCTAAGTGCTTTCAAACCTTGCAGGATGTCACCGTGTCACAATTTCAGTTCATTAGGCGGCGCAGGGAAGACGCTGTGACATCAAAGCGCTCCTTTTCCCTATAGAAACGGGAGCAGCTCTTTTGATCTCAGCCCCCAGTATCCCCCCCAGATTCATATTTACTTGTACAACCCAAACCTACGGGGGATCCTGCGCTTGATTCCGCCATATGTTCTGGGGCGGTTTTCGTTGCTTCCCTGCTTTTCTTTGGGAGGTGGTTTGTCGACGGGGGGAGGAGTAAGCAGTAATTTTTATATATTTATTTATTTCCACGCTCCCCTCTGCTCCCCGGGCGCAGCAGGGGAGGGCACCCAACCTATTTCGTGTCAACCAGCCGCTTTGAAGCTTGCCACAATCAAACGCTTTTATTTGGGGGGAACCTGGCCAGCTGTTTGTTTGCTTCCCTGCTTTATATTGATTCAAGGAGATAATCTCCCAGGCCCCACGTGCTTAATCTGCGAGCTGCTAATGTTGCCTGAGATGCTGAAATGGTCCCCTCTCCCCTGGATTGTCAGGGTATTTATAGCTTAATGCAGAGGTTTACGGCGTAACGCTCATTCTCAGAGCAGCAGAGGATACCTCCGTGTATCTAATACCGCAAACTGCTGTTGACTTTAGCGGGGATATCACAACTCTAATTCAGTGCCAAAAGGTGACCGTGTACTTTATACTGTAGGAATATTCTGATATAAATCGGCTCCTAGCGAGTCGTTAGGATGTCTAACGTCAGGCTTCAGCCGCTGTCTGCATCCGAGCAAGAGCAAACGGGTGCTCCCCGAGATACCGAAACGCCGGGCATGGAACTCAGGATGGGGAAAAACTCGGCACAAGTGTGAAGCCCCGAGCTCTGTGTGCGAAAAGAGGGACCCCATCTCGAAGCCAATTAGAGCAGGATGTGGCTCTCACTGCGTGAGCATCTGACAAAGCAGAGTGGGAATGAATTCAATTCAGAGATGTCTAATTTCATGAGAGACTCTCTAAGAATAATTCTACTGCAGATGCTTAAAGTGATTTCAACATGAAAAGCAGGAAAGACAGAGAAGATGATAGAAAATGACTACAGAATTTATACCTTCCTCTCCTTCGTTTAAGCCCTGCGCGTCCTGCGCGTGTCCTGGCATGAAAACTGGAGAAAACCACTGTGCAAACAGAACAATTTCTTCTGTGTTTTTATTGCCCTGAAACAAAGAGATGGCCGCTGAAGGTGTATGTAGCCGCCTGTCCTGGACCCACCGGGACCAGTCCAGGGGGAAAATCTGTGGGTTTTTTTAAATGACGTTTTTTTAAGCAACGTTTTAAGTGCTGCTTACGGGGTGAAAAAAGGCACTATTTCAATGGCGTGCTCTGGGTATCAGTCATTCACACCATCCTGGGGAGCTCTAGATGATACTTCTGTGCCCTAAGTGGTGTTTGGGAAGTCGGATCTCAAAAGCCGTGACACAGAGACTGTCGCTGATAAAAACACATGACCACTATTCTCTCTCTCTTTTTTTTTTTTACTGCATTTTTCCTTCCTGCTGTTTATGGGGTTTAAACAGCCTTGATTTTCTGTGGCTGACAACACACCCCATATGCTATTTATCTTGTCAGAACTCTCTCCCTCTGCCCTCAGCTCCCATTTTGTTCTCATTAATAGTGATTATGAAAAATGGGGCTAAATACTTACTTTCATATGATTTATCCAAATGTTGAACTGCGTAATTGGAGGAGCTAAGACATTATCCCTTCAGATTCTGTCAAGACTCAATTTCTGCATTTGATTTAATTTTTAGACTCATGACCCATAACAGTACATATATTTATTGCCTTTATGGTGGCTTGGCTGAACAATATATCTATCAGTCAGAAGCGGGGAGCCGCATATTATTTATAAGAATTTAAATAGTCAGTGTTTTTTAAGAACACTTGTCCTTAGCGTGCAGTTATTAACACGGGGCCCCTAGATACAACAAAATTGAAAGTCAGCTGGAAGGAATGCCCTCATAATGAAGATATTTAATAACTGGCATCAGGCTCTGCTTTCCCTTTCGGTGACAGAAGTGACGCATGAGCAAAGGCACTGTGCTCGTGTACAGAAGGCACCGGTGCACAGACACATTACATTTGGTGCTGCCTGTTTGAGCTCCCACCCCGAGATGCTCACACGGGCGCTTGCGCACACGGTCCTGACGGGAGCGCCTGTTGGTGCCTCGCCGCGGTTTTGCGCATCCCTTTCCCCCCTCTCTAATCTGGCATCTCCATGCCCGTTTTTGGCAAATCGCTTTTGCGTGGCTTTGGCCCTGACGGCCAGCTGAATGCAAATGCTCATCCGCAGCGAAGTCTCTCGGTCGTATGGATCGTCAACGCCCAACGCGAGCCCAACCCGAGGCTGCTCTCGGCTCCGACGCCCCGTTTGCCGGTACGGGCGGCCGGCGCGGAGCAGCAAGCGTGGGAACGAGGCGTCGCCGGAGCTCAGAGCCAGCGTCGCATCCACGTCGCCGACAATACCGCCCTGCTTCCCAAATCAACTCTGACGCGGTGTTGAAATTGTTAATAAAACAAGTAATCAAGCTGCTAATATCTGCAAGCACCATTTTGGAAAAAAGATAATAGAGCAACCATCAGGGAGTGTAGTTAATGTATAAAACAATTACTGTAGTCAGATGCTTAAATAAGAGCCATAGTGGTAACAAATGCGTTACTGTACAGAGGAGCAGTTTACAGTACACATGATATTTTTCCTGCCATGCCGGAATGGGAAGGAATAACTCTAAGATGAAGCTGATGCATTTATTGCCAGTTTTTCTCCAGCAGCCTTTTTCCTCGGCACGGAACCTGCCAGCGCACGCGTGTGCACACACACATACACGTGCACACGGATACAGTTTTAACTTAGTGGTTTTTGTTGTAGTAAGCGATACAATTATTTGAAGCACGCTCATTTACTGCCGGCTAGTTCATGCCAGCGGTCGTCTTTCTTTTAGATACGAGCGCAGTAATCGGTCAGGAGAGCTTTCTTTTAAGTAGACCTTTTAAACAAAAGCTTCCCGTTGCCATTTTTGATAAGGATTTAACCGCTAAGCTTTTATTTTGCAGCTAGCCCTGAGACTTGGGCACGGCTCTTCCCTCCTTCGGAGACTCCTGCAAGGAACAATAAGAATATTGATTTTTTTTTCCTTTTAGACTTGTAATACCACAGTGATTCCCTCCCCCCCTGCCTTATTTTCTCTAGCATTTTGGGGGTTTTGACCAGCTTTAATTGCTACAAAGATCTCCTGTATTCTGTTGTTAGCGCGAAATCCGTACCCTGCTCTCTGCCGCACAGCAGCGGTCAGGACTTCTCATTGTCTCTTTAATCCCAGTTCCTCTGTTGTCCATCGTCCTCTGCGAGGAGCAAAAACCACCGGGGGAACCCCAAAGCACAGAGAAAAACCATCAAGAACAAAAAGGGAAGGGCTGGGTGGGACGTCCTGCTTAAACACCAGGGGAGCAGGGGCGGTTTGCTGGGAGAGGGTTCCTGAGCAGGAGTTCTGCTGGGTTTAGTTTGAGGCTGAACGTAGGAGTGGAAGGACCTTATTACATGGCTTAACTGAAGTGCGTTGGGTTTCTTCCGAAAGATTTCTGCCTACGCAGCCCCTCGACCCGACTGGGAGAAAAAGGGAGGTATTGCCACTGATAATTTCTTTATTTAACCCCACCTTCTTGAAATCCCAAATTTCTCTTTATGAAATATTTTTCCCTAGTGAACTCAGCTGATTTTTTTTAACGTGTACAAGATATTTTAGTTGTTTACCCGCCTTTAATTTCAAAAAGTTTAAAAAATCATCTTTAATAGCCACGTTAGCTCTCTGGTTATGATTTTATGCAATATTCTGTGTATCAGTAGAACTCAAAGCCAGCAAAACTACTCTATACCTCCATTAAAAAAATGGAGATGGTGACCTACCGCGCAATTCCTTCTGGTTGTGTTATAGACCGAGCAACGCCAATAACCGTACTTCAGGTTATCTGGCACTTCACGTGAAAACTCAGCCTTACGCTGTTTAACATTTTGACTACTTTTAGCCCAAAGTGGAAGCACAAACAATAGACTCATATCTCACAATAAGATCAATGAAAAGCAGAAAGGTCTGTCCAATAAATAACTATTTTTGGAGCCTGGCGCACAGCGCGCTTGCTGGGTAATTTCCCCGCACATGGGGCATCGCAAAGGGCTGTGTGCTCTTTCCCATCGACTTCCATGAACTTTGCATTTATCCGTCGCTCCAGTGCTCTCTGGTTCCTGCGGGAAATATCTTTAGTGCTGGAAATCCTGAGGTTAACTAGCTACAAACGGGATTTAGTTATTAAAAGCATTGGCCGGTCTCGAGGCTGAGCAAGGACGGGTTTCTCGTCCAGGAGATGCAGGGCTTCGCCTGGGGAAGCGCGGTCAGCCGAACCCGAAGGGTCCCATCCGTTCCCGGGCAGCACCAGCAGCTCCGCTTCCACGGCAGCAGGGATGCGGGAGACCTCAGCCGCTCGTCCCCGTCTCCTCCGCTGCGGTGGCCGGCACATTGCGGTGGCTATTATTAGGGGGTTTGTTTTTAATTCTATCGCTTGTCTTTTTTATGGTCAGACAGCCAACTGTCAGCATCAATTACGAGAGTTAATATTGACGTCCTCTTAAAAGAGGTTTAAATATTAAAGTGAAAAGGGACTTGCTCTGGGCTTCATCTCTTTGTGGTGTTCGTCAATAAAACCTTAACTCGCAAAACAGTTGTCACAGCTATTTTTTGTGTCTCGCGCTGACATGATGCCTGAGCGGCAAATGTCGCCGGAATTTTTCAAATGAGCAAACTGCACTTATTAATTATGCTAATAATCACGACTCGAGATAGCTGCTCTGAGGAAGACAATAGCTGAAACTTCCTCCGCGTAAAAGGGGCAGTGGAGGAGCCATCGCCTTTGTCGTATGTAGAGGCTCTATGCAGGGAAAAAATCTTCCTCCACTCCTTGGGAAAAAGCCATTCACACATATAAACCAGGAACTTCAATATGCATATCTTTATTTTAACCACCATGCTCTTTATTGATTTTTCCCTGCAATTATGCAGCGCTGTATTTATTTGCATCAGTGCTCCGCTGTGCCATATATTAAAGCTCCCTTCCTCCAGTGGTGGCTCTTTAGAAAAATGCTTCTGATTTCCCCTCAGAGTATGAGGTCAATAGGCCATAACTTATGATTTTGAACCTATAGCCGGACCTAATTTATGGGTCTTTTCTGGTTTCTTGTGTTTAACTGTTTCTGGGTGAGGGTTTTGTTGGAGAGACGGAGCGGATCCATTGTGCGCAGCTGCGACCCAGGCTTTGGGGGCGCGAGATGTATGGACCGTAGTAAAGCTCAATGCGATGCTATAGGTAATTCAGATCTGCTTCTTTATAAATTATGTATAGTTCTGAAAAATGTTTGTATTTGCTAAGATAGCTCCCGATTATCTCATTAAAGCAAGGGAAATATTGTTAAGAGAAAGTCAGTTCTCACGTATCAGAAATTAATTTTCATTTGCTGAGCACAGAATGCATTTAGTTCTCAAATTCTGTTTATCGGACTAATATTGACAAAATATGGATTGGCTTTTCTCACTCTCTAACGACTTTGGCAATATTTGCCGTGGACAAAAGGTGAAGGTTTTACATTACCATATGTAAACATTAAAAAAAAATAAAGTCTCCTATCTCCGGCAAGACGCAGCGTGCACTGCCCGGCAGCGGGTGCAGCCGGCGCGGTGGGTCGTGCGGGATGAGCACCGGGACGGCTGCGCCGGGTGTCACCCGCCGCACACAGCGCACGCTCTTTGTTCGGACTCGGAAGCGCTCAGGGTGCTTCGGAAAGGACCGAGCCCCCCTCCCAGCAGATTTTGGGTCAGACGCCCAGAAAGCTCTGTGTATGAATGGCCGCGTTGGCCGCGGGGACAGCACGGGCTGCCCGTAGGGAAGAAGGCGTCTGAAGGCGGCCGGGACAGGGGCTGTGGCACGCTGCATGCATCAGTTCATTTTTGACTTAACTGCCTCGGCAGCTCTTGGGAGCCATCCCCTTGTGCTTTCCATCACCAAAACCATCTGCTAGAGTTGTGCCTCCAATCGCCTGGTCCTCTAGAGGCAGCAGGGAGAAAAAAGGCAAAGTGAAATTCTTCAGTGGAAAGAAGTTAAAAAAAATAAATTAAAAAAATTTAACCCGTTCAATCCTGAATGAAGTTTTCTTTTCTTGCAACCCCAGCCCAGGTCAGGCAGAGGCGGGATGGGACCCATCCTGGGGGACCTCTCTGATGGCATTGGGTGCCCTGAGGTTAGCCGGGTGCCTGGAGGGTGCGTCGGACGTGCCAGGGAACAAATGAACAGCAGTGTCAGAAGGTACTGACGAGGTTGGGCTATGAAGCGGTGCCGGGCGCTATCGTCAGCAGCCCCGCAGCATCGGGCTGCGTCAGCACGGAGCGTGCCACCATAACCTTCCGTTCTGCACACCCAGGCAGCTGGGATCTCAGGAAACCCGGCAAGAAAAATGCCATGGGAAGTCCAGACGGAGGACTGAGCCGCTCCTCCCTCCCCGGGGCTCGGGCTGAGCATCCCGGGCTGCCCGTGATGCTGCAGGGGCAGCTGCACACGTGTGATGAGTGCGTGAGTGCTCGTGCCGCCTCACAGCGGGCTCTGACCCCCCGCAGCACTTGGGCACCACGGGGTGACGGGTTGGAGACGAACCCGCAGCCTTTAATTCTGGATTTATGGCTGCTACTGATCCTACGCTAACCTTTTGCCATTACAGTGTCTGAATGCAACTTTGGGGATTAATAAATGGGACAAGTCGGGACCTTAACTGTCAGGAATATAGTAGATGTGCCCGGCACTAAAACCAACAGCCATAAACCACGGCGGAATCCACTTCACCTAAAGAAAAGCCAGCTACCTCGTGTATAGGGTTAATAGCACCGAGCCGACGCGCTGAGACCGCAGCCGTCGCTCCAGGCTCTGCCGCACAGCGTCTGCGTAGCAGCATCCCCAGGAGTTAAAACGAAGCAAACCTCCTCATGCATTTTATGTCACAACCCCCCCCCCTTTTTTTTTTTTTTTTGCCTCTGTGTGTGTGTGACCAAGCCAAGTTCTTTTTTAGCTCTACCCTTTTGAAAACTGCTGGTTACAGATAAATTAAAATGCCAGAACTGAAATTGCCCACGTTAGCCCCTAAGGGAGCCTGCACTGTCATCTTTCATTAGATGCTGATAGACCAAAAGCCCAAGGCAAAGTGAAAGCTGGTTCCTAAGAAAGGGCTCGGAGCCAGGAGCTGCATCTCTCTGCTGTAATCTTGCATCTCTGTCCTTTTAAGTTTAAGCTGAGCAATGCTTTCTTGGACATGTCTGTTTTCATACTGCAAATTTCAGTCTTAAAATCAACAGCAAATATGAACAGGGTATTCCACAGAGTCCTAAATTGTCAAGACAAGCCAATGCGTTTTCTCAGAGCAATCTGATGGTTTTGTCTGGTGTCAGCCCTTGCATCCTCCAGTGCAGATGATATGTTTGGACGGTTTAATAAAGAGCTGTTTAGAAAAGTGACTGTTACTCTTTAAAAAAAAAATAAAAATAGAGTCGCATAATCTTTTAGCAACAAAGGTGGGATTTTCCCAATACTTCTTCCATCATTCTGAAGGAGGGATGGTGGCTTGGGGGGGGTTTGTGAAGTGCCCCACAGAGGTGAAATGGTCTAGTCTACGGGAAAAAAAAAATAAAAATTCTAAAACTATGCCTGCACAAGGAGCTTAATAAACCATAAAGGCCAGTGGCTTTCCAGCATCCTTTCGCTTTGTGTTTGAATTAGAGATGTGCTTTGACTCGGAAAGATGGGGCTGTTCCCGGGTGCGTGCGAAGGCGCGGCGGCAGGGCGGGCTGCTTGCTGGCGGCACCGGGAGCCTCCGAAAGGAGCAAAACCCCAAATCCGAGTCCTGACGGGCAACTGGAACGGCACTTTGCTGTTGTGCCCAAAAGGAAAAACACTTCCTTGTGTCCCCAGGAGTGGTGAATGCGTGAGGAGGAGGAGGGTCTCAGACATCACCCCTGTGTCACCTTATCCCTACAAAATCCTGCTGAGGAAATCAAACTGGAGAACCATACTGGGCAGCCTGGTTATTGTAACCTTTGGATGGACGGCCGCCATGGAGTTCAGTAGCAGGTGGCTGAATATGGCATTTTTTTAAGGCGTGCAAAAGCGTTGAAAGCCTGGAGAAGCCAGCCCAATTGTTTTTGCTCATCTGTCGCTCTAGGCAGTGAAATAATTTACTCCATTTCCATCCACCTTCTTCTCTTTATTTGTATTGAGTTATGATGGGGAAAAAAACTGTCTCAGATGTCTCTTACTTTCCTGAAGTCAGCAAGGCTTTAGTTTTCAGACCATTATATCTCTGTGCTCCTAATCTCAGTGTTTTTTTTTTTTTTCTAGCTGCTCCTGAATTAACTTTTATTCTGTGTATACAACACAAAGCAAACAACTGCACAGCAAAGTCCAGCGTGCTTTTCTCTCTGCGGCAGGTAGGATCACTTCACTGTATGACATCCGCAATTGATTGAGTATATGAAACCATAACACAAAGTAAAGAAAACTGGAAAACATATTGTTCCAAAAGTTATTGGGGAAGGCCGTGGGGAATTAATTTTCGTTGCACTACAGCTCCAGAGGAGACGATAATAATGAGCTGCACTTAGCAGAAGTAAATACCTGTGACAAGTCCATGTAGGTGCACAGGGCTCGGGCTGCCGCGCCGTGTCAGCTGTTGTGTGCTGGACACCTCGAGATCACGAAGGAAGGGGGAACATTTTGGCGTTCTGGGGAGTTTCTGCTCTATCTGAGCACTTCGTTGGAAGGCATTGTGGTAGGGGTGGTATGAGAGATCTTAGCCAGGGCAAACATTCCTGCTATGCAATAACTTGGCATTTTGACCACAGATTTTCTTTCGCTGCATCCCAAAGACTTGGTTCAAACATGGAATGAGGAAGATACCTCCATGGTCCTCACTGAACGGTGCTGCCACTGCTCTGCCTTTCCAATTCCACTCCTTCTCACTTTTTAAATAAATTGATGCTCATATGCTGCAGATGAGGTTTCACCTATCCCGCCTGTTGCCAGAGGCTGCTCATTTGGGATAAAGCAGAGGTTTAATCTCACGTGCGTGATCTAAATAAAATCAGAAGAGTGAAAAGAAGCAGATCAGACTTTGGCTCCCATTTTGCTCTCACTTCTCCTGACTCTGTGGATAATTTTTGCAGGCTGTGATTCATCGGGAGGGGTGGCGAAGGGTGCAAGTGCCCCCAGCAAGCCTTCGTGATGCCCAGCGAGGACGTGGCCGCATCTCCTTGGCAGGCTCTTCCAGCCCGCCGGCATCCACCATACATTGAAAGGACATACAAAAAAACCCAACCGAGCCTCCAATCCTTTCCAAATGGATCCTGGGAACAGCCATCCGGCAGCAATGGTGCCTGACACGGTGCAAACTAGGGAGGTTTCCCCCACTGGCGTGCGGAGACGGGTGCTCTAAAGAAGCCACTTTGGCCACGGAGCAAAGGTTGCGGCAGCAGAAGCTGCGGGGTTGCAAGAAAGGCAAATTTGGTCTAAAATCAGAAACATCATTTAGTTTCCTGACTTACAAAAGAGGATAATCACACTCCCTTTACATGGGTATCATGCCGTTTAATTAGTAAATGATTAATTTGTTAATGATTTCCCTGGCATGGAAAGCACTGCTGAACAGCTTCTTTTCCCAGCCATGTAAATCTGCAGCAGAAGGGAGGTACATCTGCACCTTCTCAGGGCCGTGCCTGGCTGCTCCCCCATCCCTCTGCTGCTCTGCCCGGATCTGTTCACGCGGTAGACGCAGCGAGTGACACGCGGCTCCGAGAACCCGTTCCCGCAGCAGCTCTGCGTGAAGGCACGCGAGATTGCTGTGAAGCTGAGCCACACCATTGCCCTCTCTGCAGCGAAAAGCGAGAATATGTTTTCCTAGAGCTGGACGAGAGCTGGGAACCGAGTATCAGCTCTCCTGGCACCCACTGTTGCACCCTACTCAGAGCCACCTGCAGAAGACACGCGTTTGCAGGGCAAGCGTACATAAACCATATCGTTCTGCTCTATAAACACTCAGATAGCTCAAATTCTGTCTTATTCACCATTTCAGCAAATAAGATTATGAGTGAAAAGAGAAAGAAGCAGGAATGAATTGCAGCCTTGCTTGGGAAAAAGGAGAGAGACCCATTTAAGCCAATTTCTCCAATCAAGAAGAAAGGCTGCTTGGAAAACAGATCAAAACAAGTGTTTCCTTGCANAAAGGCTGCTTGGAAAACAGATCAAAACAAGCATTTCCTTGCAAAAGAAGTTGACCAGAATGGCATTTTCCATAAAAAGGGTTCGAAAGCGACCGTGAGGAGGCCGGGGCTGATTCCCCGGGGGGGGGGTTGCACCTTCCTGGCACACGCTGCAACANAAAAGAAGTTGACCAGAATGGCATTTTCCATAAAAAGGGTTCGAGAGCGGCCGTGAGGATGATTCCCCGGATGGGTTTGCACCTTCCTGGCACGCGCTGCGGCGTTCCCATCCCCCGGTGTGGCTGTTCCCCATTTCCTCTGGTGCCCAAGGGGTTGGTTTGTTACAGAGACAGATGAAAAGCTCCGGAAAGGTTTCCCTTTTCCTCACCCTGCTCCAAAGCTTCCCTGAGTGAGATGAATCTGCTCGCTGGCTTCTGGGAGCATCCCGGGTTTCAGGCAGCTCCACGGTAGCAGAGCTCACGCCTATCCTCGGCTGTGGGTCCTGCCCCTGTAATTCTTGTGAGCAGCTTATCTGCCTTTCCGTATCTCATCCTTTCCTTCTTCACGATGCCCTTCTTACCCTGACCCTCCCGCCACCCTCTCCCCAGCCCAGCTAAACCTCCCTGGGGAGGGGCTGCCCCTTTTTATAGCTTTTTGCCTGAAGTCCCATGATTCCCAAGCAAGTGCTTTTTTTTAGGGCTCTTGACTTTAAAAAGCTCCAGATTTGGAGCTCAGTGGTGAAGTATAACTCTGGTATCAGCATGGGGGCACTGGAAAAAAACCTGCTACAAGCGTGAGCAGAACTGGACCCTTCAGATCTTGAGTGGCTTCATATTCCTTAGGAAAGCTTAACACACAAATACACTGTGCAGGAGCAACGTATTCAGCTCTCTGCAAGCTGGTGAGATTGGCTTAAAAATAATGAGGTTTAAAAATAGAGTAAAATACATTTTGGGTAACTTTCATCCGCTCCTTGGCTATGGAGTGGTTTTCAGTTTGGCTCCGGGGACCACTTCAATCCCATTTCCAAGTTCTTCTCTCTACCCTGGAGGGCCAGACATCTACTTGAAGAAATCAAATCAAATCTGAGATTGCCAGAAACCCCACAAAAATCCGGATGGTTTTTAAACCAAACAAAATCTTCACTCCAAATGGAAGCCCAGTCCAGCCTGACAACAAAAATCACAAGTTGGCAGCGCAGCCCTCCTAGCGAGGCATCCTTGCTGATTAGTGCTGCCGCCTCATTAACATGCATACTGTAATCTCATTTGCTCCAGGATTGCTTTGATGTTAATTCCAGCGTTTTGGTGCAGTGTGGTACTGCACTTTGCGTTTCCAGGCTAGCATCCCTCTCTTCTGCAGCCCAAACCTTTTCTTTCTCTTGAGTTTGCCTTTGCTGCGGCCACTAAAGCACCGGCCACCTTCACGCTCCCAGCTTGCAGCCCGGCCCCGTCCTGCTCGTGCTCTGCTTTCCATATAATTTTCTCTCTCTGTAATTTTTCAGCCATCCTCTCATGTATTTTTTCAAACTCTGTGCGCCTTTTTCCCGAGCCCCGTGACTCCTAGGCAGGTCAGCCACGAAGGTTGTCTAATTTGGGGACGGACAAGGGAACGACACCTCGATGCATCCCGCGCTGTGGGTTTGCTGTACGGCTCGTGAACAAACCCGCTCAGCGCCGCTCCTGCAGCCCGGCCAGGCTCTGCTGCCTCCCTTCGCCGTGACGCCGGCGACAGCTTCCCAGCGGAGAGGACGGACAGACAGACAGCATCCTCGCAAGGATGCCCGCCGAGCCCTCGTCTCTCCAACCGCGCTCTCTGTTCCTGCGGCTATTTTTATGGCTTAGAGGAGAAGGGCTGCGGGATGTCCAGTTGGAGCAGGAGCTCTGAACCGGCTGCCATCTGCCCGCCAGCCCGGGAGAAACGTGCCCACTGCCCGTGCCGCTGCAGCCGGCCGCGGCGCTGCGGGGGCCAGAGGGGTCAGCGCCCGCAGCCCCCGGAGCTGGGTGCTGGGTGCTGGGCAGGGGCTCCACGCGCTCAGGGACGGCGGCTCCTGCGCCTCCCGAAGGCACTGGGCTCGGTGTCGGCGTGCGGAGCCCCGCACGTGTGTGGTCTATAGGTGCCCCTGGGGACCGCGTACCCCAAACGCTTTGCATCCCCCCCGCCCCGGGAAACACCGGACCCCTCCTCCGGGGTGGCCCGGAGCTGGAGCACGGAAAATCGTCACGCGGAGCC
>RSEF01000020.1:7830840-7859154 GCA_003993805.1 Himantopus leucocephalus
CGGAGCCCCGCACGTGTGTGGTCTATAGGTGCCCCTGGGGACCACGTACCCCAAACGCTTTGCATCCCCCCCACCCCGGGAAACACCGGACCCCTCCTCCAGGGTGGCCCGGAGCTGGAGCACGGAAAATCGTCACGCGGAGCCACCAGATGCACACGGAGTAGCAAATCCCGTTTAGTCCGAGGAGAAAAGAAATGCGATGGTGCAGCATGGACGCGGGCGTTGGGCAGGCGTCCGGCGAGGCCGGGGAAGAAGCGCAATAACGCGCGTCATTGCTGGGAGCTGAGTTATCAACAGGGACAGACGTGTGGCCCGAGTCGGCGGGGGCCGGGGGTGCCGCAAAGAGGTTTTGTTCAAAGCAGGATGGGGACTTCGCCTCCCCGCAAAAATCAATCATTGACACACTTCTCAAACGCGGCTTCCAGCTATCCCGGGCGGTTACGGTCACAGGGGCTCAGAGCGACCTCAAAACACGGGCAGGCCAGAGAAGCGAGTCTGCTTTATTGTCTGGGAGATCAATGACTTTAATAATTAGCATCTTACTTACACATGATTTCTATACTCAATTTGAATCTTAATTAGAGATGGAGAGGGGGGTGTTAGAAACTGTGGTGTAGCGCAAGGCTGTGCCTCCTGCCCGCTTGGAGGAGGAGACCCTCCGGCAGGACCCGTGACAAACCTGCGGTGGCATCGGGGACCTCACCCTGCTGCTCCCCAGGGAGCACTCTGTCCCTCTGGGGGGGACACCAGCGCCGGAGGGTCCCACAGCCAAGTCCCCGACACACATTCTGCCCCTGAGCACAGCTCCATCCCGCAGAGATGGGCTGGCCAAAGGGTGACGCACCTCGCGTGCCCCCTCGGATGCGTGTCCCCAGCTCGTGGGTGTCACGTGCCACCAACACCTTCTGCTAAAGGGAGAGGTGCCCATCCCTGGGGTGAGCTCTCCGGGCAGGACAAGCTGCAGGGGGCAGGGGGCTGTTCTGGATGCGGCCGAGACCGGGGGGGTTCAGATCCAGCGCCTGCCCAAAGCGCTCAGCATCCGTAAAATCCCGCTGCAATTTAGGGAGCAAGAAAGGGACCGGGGGGCTGTCAGCGCAGGCTGGCAGCTTCCAACCGCTCAGCCTACGTGTCTTTACACGGGGACGTGCATTAAGAAAATGCGAAGCATTTGAAGCCCACCATTTTAATTAAACTGATTTAACATCCGAGCTTGCGAGGGGCACGGGGCTGGCGAACACAAAGGAGCCGCACAATCACTTTGGCTCCATTGTTGACGGGCTTTTGCTCTCTGTTTGTACAATAACCTATTGAACTTTTCCAGACTGTAATTCAATACAGAATAGATCCTTGCAGGAGGCTTTTTTGGCAGGGAGCACTGAAGGCCTTGAATCAATTTCACTTTTCCAGCGTGGCTGTTTAATGTATTGATAGCAGCTGGAAAAAAAAAAAAAAGAAAAATAAAAAGGAATCAATGTTACTTTTATTTGTCCTGAGCTGAAGCCTTTTGGGTCCGTTCTTTGTGACACTGATACCATGCAGCGTGTGGCTATTGTGTCCCACCTTCGCCAGGAAAAGCAAAGGCTGTTAATGCGAAACAAGGCATTTTTTTTTTTTCCTCGGTACTACTTCCCGGTTTTGCAAAGGCTTAAAACCTTTTATAGGAAGAGAAAAGTCCAGCAATCGCACCACCGCATGGCTTTGCTGGTTGTTCTAGTGATACTGAGACAATCCCGCGCAACGCCTGGGTCTCTGGATGTGCAGCCGAGGCGGTGCTGAGGATCGGGATCGCCCCGTCGCTGGGGCACACACCTGGGCACAGCGTCACTCCAGACAGCGCTCTTCCAGGTCTTTTTTTGAGGAACCCGGTTTAGAAACAACCCAGGGAGCTGCTGCTATGAGCTGGATCTGGCCCTACGAGGGACCGGTGCTGCATCACCCTCCTCCCGTGCATCCCGGGCAGCAGCACAGATTATGTCTGTGGAGCCTCAGAGCAAGCGCAAGAGGAGCGAAAGCATCATCACGGCTGCGGCCAAGCCTGGGGTGGGCTCGGTGGGACGGTGCAGCCCACACCGCCCGTCCACGCGGAGGGATGAGGAGCAGGAATGAGCTGGGGGATGTCCACAGTTTGGGTAACGGCTGCAGGAGAGCGCAGGCTGCGGAGCAGGGGATGCGCGTGGCGCACCGCAAGCGCTCCCAAAAGACAAGGCTGTTAATTGTTACTTAAGCAATCAAGCTGTTTCCAGATTGCCCGGGGTGAAGCAGCGGTGGTGGAAGGTGTCTCACTGCCAGAGTGAGAAGCGGCATGGTCGGGGCCCCTCTTTGCTGGGAAACTTTTGCTGGGAGTGTGAATGAAAGCTGTGGGCTGCCCCGGGGTCGCTGGTGGTGCGACGTGCAAACCTGAAGCACCTGGGAGAGAAACTGGAGAAACCAGCCGAAAGCGAACATGCAGAGGGGGAAACCATCCCTCCTGGGTTGAGCCAAACTTCCAGACAAAACCAGGGAGGAGGACCGGGATGGATCAGACCTACTGTGGGCTCCCAGGCGTCCCTGCTGAGCCGGCACGCCTTTTCCAGCCCCAGAATTTCCAGCATTTCCCTGCCTTGCCCCCATGCCAGCCCTCCCCGAGCCATGCCGCGTGCAGAGGGTCCGGCCTCCAGCCTGTGTGACACATGTATGTGCGCCAACACGGTATGGTACATACAAACACGCACACGCAGAGACAGGGCATGTGCTTGGTGACAACTGCCGGAAAAGGAAAGGCTGGATTAACAAACCCTTAAGTGACGTAAAAGCACAAATCCCGCTGCCTTACACCCTCAGAGGATTTTTCTGTCAGAATTTGCCCCAGATGGAGAGGAGACTGATGCTGCAGCGGTTAATTACATGAAACCGGACGACCGCTCTGAATGGAGTTTCACTTGCCGAAGATCTGCCCTGAAGATTTACTCTTGGGTTTAAAAGGCAGCGGCTTGAGGGCCAGAGAGAGATTTCTGCCCTGCCGTTTGCCAGGGCGAGAGAGGGTAAAACACATGCCTAAAATATATGTTTATGTACGCATTGCAACGTGTCTGTGCCTCCCTATCTGATTATAAATCCAAGCCGTCCGGTATTAGTGTAGCACGTCCCGCCAAAGGGAACTGGGAAACAAACTCACTGCTTATAATTAGGTGCCGCAGTGTAAATCTAATCTTCATTTAGAGCAATTTCTGCAAGACAAAGAAAAATCCACCTGACGAGGTGTTGGTGAACTGTATGACGTACCTACGAATCAAAGCCCCACGTCTCGAAACTTAGCTGGGAAAGGGAAATAAATGGGCACGACGAGGTGGCACACACCTTGCGGGAGCCGTACCCGGGCAGGACGGGGCCGGTGGGGATTAAATGCTCGGGAGCATCGCCCCTCCGCGCAGCCCCCTCCCCGCCGCACACGGGATGCACGCCTGACCCTCAGCATCCCCTCGCTCCCCTTCCCCCCCGCCTCCACTTATAAATCAGAGCAGAATTAATTCAGGCGCCGCGTTTTATTTGATAAACGTCAAAATATGTAAATACCGGGCTCTCTTCCTACAGTCGCTAAAACAAATGGAAAACACATTTATTAGCATAGAGATGAGTTTAATCAAATCAGCGGCGAGTACAAATTAGCCACAGGAAACGTAATGAGCTGGGAATTAATTAGCAGCATAATGGTAATAACTTTGCCTGCTGATTACCTTGCGGCCATGGCTCTCCCCCAGGGCTTTCCATGGGTTCTCCAACAGCTGATCTTTTCTGTTGCAGGAGCCCCTGAACTGGAACAGCATGGCCGACAGCTCCCGTGCAACACACTGGAGGAGGGGAGGGAGACGGAGCGAGGGAGGGAAAAAAGAAAAAGCCATGTGAGCCATCCACCGCCTTTACCTTCCCAAGCCACAAACCTGTTTTCTTTACCTGCCAGGTTGTGCGTTCCCCTGCCCCTGCGCGGCTCTGGTGCAGCGCATGGGGATGCTGCCCTCACGGGTGGTGGGTCGGGTGGGACATCTGGGTCACCTTCCCCAACTGAATATTGCCTCCCTGGCCAGGCGCATGGCCCATTTCAGAGCCCCAGCAGCAGCCGCCCTGCTCCCCGGGGCTACTTCAGTGCTTCCAGCATCATGCTGCAAGGGGCTGAGGCTGGATCGGAATTGTCCGAAAATAAATATCCAGGCTGAAGTTGCCTTGGGAAGGGCAGGAGTGGGGGGGTGTGTGTGACCCCCGGAGACTCAGCTGGCTTTTTTGAGGAGCTGATGTTGCATGAGAAAGGGACAATTGGTGCTCCAGGGGCTTTGTAAAGTGCTGGGCTTGTAAATTAACTGTTTGACACCAACAGTGATGGAGAGCAGTGGGGGGCAGGGGCTGGATGGAGGAAAGGGGCAGTTTCTCTTCTTGATTTATTTGTATTCCTTCTGCAGCGCCTCTCCTCCTAACACCTGAGCAGTCCAAAATAACTTGCACAGAGCCTTCCAGTGCCGGAGCTAAAAGCACTTCATAAGCCTTAATGAATCAAGCTGTGCAACAGCCCTGCAAGGAATTATTATTCCCAATGGTGCAGGAAGGTTAAGGGAAAAACGCTCACGTTTGGGGGCCTCCATTTAGATGCTCCAGACCATCCTCGTGCACCTTCACACAGCAGCCTCCCACTCAAGGGACGGAGTCAAAACTTGAGAAGTTAAAAAAAAAAAAAGCAAAGTGAAGTTAAAAAAATAAGCTGGGCCACGCATTGAGGTGCTTTAGCAGGGCTTTGCGGTGGAATTAACTGAGCATCTAAGTTTAAAATGTAATTCAAAGTGATTTCTGGGAATTGTATGGATGCTGGAAAGTGGGAGCGCTGCTCCCAGGTTGCTGGTCCCCGCAGAGCCTTTTTTCCCCTCTCTCTGCTTTGGCTAGTTGGCTCCAGCCTGCATAAATGCTCCAGGAACTGGAGGGAGGACAATAAGGTGAATGCCCAACGCTGACAAGGACAGGTTTTTTTTTCCCAGGGGGATGGTGTCAGTTTGGAGTGGTGCATCCCCCAGTCCTCCGGGCTGTCAGTGGTACCTAATCAATCAGGCTGGTGAATCCAAGCCGTGATGCTAACCGCATCGCTCCCACCGCTCTAAGCCGTGCCTCCACCATGCCGGTTGCTGGGGCCATCTAGGTTTGGGCAGACGTCTGATTGGAGCTGTCAAGAGGTGGCGGACTGAAACTGATGCAAACAAGGAAGAAGTCAGCACTTTAAAAAATATATTGGTTTTGGATGGGAAGGGGGAGAGGTTCTTTCACTTACTGGGGACAAAAGAGAGGCAGGTTTATCGCATTTTACGGAGCGTGTCTGTGCTAACAGGAAGGTACCTGCACTTTGGGGTTTAACTCCAGGAGGATTCAGGGAAGCAAAGGTTCCTCTCAACACTGAGATGAACTTAGACACCAAAATGAAGGCTCTGTCTTGTCCTTAAGCATAAAAAATTTCACATTCAGCTCTGATCTTTGAAGCCGAGACTCAGTTCTCCCGCTGAGAGATCTTAGTAAAATCCATATCTGACCTTTGGATGCAAAAATAAGTGAGTTGGCATATAAACTCCTGCTCAGACACCCAAGATAAAGTTTTCCAAACTCCTCAGTATTGCCCTGACTTTGTTTTTCCAGGCATTTCTGGGGTATTCACCGTTGCCTTTAATTCAAGCGATGTTGGGTCATTGATTCCACCAACATCTCCCTATTTGATCAAACCTGCCAACGTCAGCAGCACGGGCGGCAATGCTCAGCAAGCTGGTTGGTAGAAGGATTTGATATCGTGCCAGTGGTCCCTGAAAAACTCCACAAGTCCCTCCAAAACCTGGCACCAGAGGAGAGAAAACGAGCCCTGCTGCACTCCAGATCGGACCCGCTTTCGTGCGGGGACTGAAATGCATATTTAAAAGTCCCCAAACTTGGCAATAAACTGCAATGCGCTCCCCAGGGGAGGTTTTGGTGATGTGCGAGCTCTTGTGGGAGCATTTGCTCCTTCCAGAGAAGCAGAGGCAGAACTAAGACAGAGCAGCTATTTAGAGCCCCCTCTAAATACGGGCAGAGGGACACGGAAAAGGGATGTCTGCGTAGATATTTTCAGCAATTTTGCTCAAATCCTCCTTTCAGGAGGCAGCGCTGGCTGCCCTGTTAGCGGCTTGGCTGGGCTCAAGCTCTCCTGCTGCTTGTTGGGTTTGTACCCCGTGTTGAAGGGTCCCCGAAACCCATGGGCGCTGTGGGCTGTGCAGTAGCTGTCATCTACTCCCAAAGGCCGTCGCCGGGATGCTGCTCTAAGGAGACCTCACCCTGCAGAGTCAGGGCAACAAGAGCATCACCGCTGATGCAAGTTGTGTGGCTCCAGTTAGAGATGCTTAGGGGTTTGCTCCTTTTAGTGCCTCTGATTATTATTATTTTTTTTTTCCAAGGGAGCTTGTGCAAATCGACGCAATCGATGAAACCGTGAGTTGTAGTTGAAGAATCCTGTATTTTATTGTCATGGATAAATAATATCTCACCCAGAGGAAAATGGGAGAACACAAGGTCACCCAGCATGCCCAGAGCTGAGCCTGAATAGGAGGTCTAAGTCTCCGTGCTCCAGCCTCCCGCGCAGCCCGTGCTCCCTTCTGAAGGCAGAGGGGTTTTATTCTTCAAAGTGCCACTTTCCTTTGCTACCTGCAGACAAATAGGTTGCTCTCAGATGCGCGCCACGAGCTGATTTTTGATTCATGAGAGCCTGAACCAGCACTGATCATAAGAGAATCGACAGCGATCATAAAATATGAAAGGTTTTTAAGAAGGACTCTACATCATATCGAGGTCTGCAGCAGGCTTTCTGCTTCAGAGCCAGAGGGGCCAAACGAGGCTTTAGTTTATTAATGAAAACGTGGAAGTGAAAGTGGAGAGAGCAGAATTTGCCCCTGCATATTCAAGGCTACTTAGTTCCCCAGAAGCTTTTAGGAAATCTACCACTTTAAGCATAAACAGAAGACAATTTTGTTTTCATGCAATTTTCTTGCCAGTGCTTTTTCTTAAAAATCTGTACGGCTGTCATATAAAATATGCCTCGGTTTGTTCTAATTTAGATAACGCGTATTTGTCCTCAGTGAATGATTGATTAAGTGCTCTGATCTTGACTGCTATGTTAGCAGCAGGGTATCTGTGCAAGGGGATTGGAAATCTCATTGGATAAATGGGAGAGATGAAATCTTAGCTGTTACAGATCCGGTTTTCTTTTTCACAGCCAAGGCAAACGCTGTCTTCTTTGCAATAACAAACATGCTTTGTAATGCGTTCCAGGACAGTGCTGAGCCTGACTTTGTTTCTTCATGGAGGGGCTTTAAGCTGTCATAATACCACGGCACCAAACTCTTAATGTCACAGATATCACTGTAAAGTGGGTATCTCGGAGCGCACTCGATCAGTTGTGATTTACGCTGATGGAACTGAAAACAAAATGTGTCTCACTGACATCTGCGGAGTTGCTCTGATAAAACCAGCGTATGAGCAAAACTGGGGGGGGGGGGAAAATCTCTCTGTGCAACTGAGCTCATTGAAAGCATCAAGCATGGTTTAGCAGGACTGCCCAAAATGGAAAAGCTCCTTCAGGGGTTAGTTACCCTGTCACTCTCACTTTAACGTCACCGAACCTGAGCTGTGTGCCAATATATTGTTACCCACAGGAGCTGGGAGATATTTTCTTGCTTTTTCCTATAATCTTATGTCCCGTACTTCTTACGGGAAATTATGTCAAGCTGTGTTTTGTCATTTTTTCATTATTTGTATTTATGAGCTAGAACAGACACAACTAAAGGTACCTGAAAACACTAACTTTAAAAAAAAAAAAAAAAGCATTTTGTTTTTCATCTTAATTTCTAACATTGGTCCATTGCATTGTCTTTGGAGCACTGTATCGCTAGGAAGGTGTGGTAATAAACCGGGCAATTTTCTAAAGAAAGGAGGATTTTTTTTTCCTCCTTTTCTCTTTCTGAAGCTTTTCTCTGACCTTCTTGGAGGTGTAGAGAGAGCTTTCAAGACCATCAGAATGAATGGGTTGTTTACTGTGACGCTTGCAGCCTTGGGAAAAAAAAAAAAAAGATAAAAGAATAAAGAAAAGAAAAACCCTATACCCGCTGTCTTCCAAAAGGAGACACATGAGGTGTGAGCTCAAGAGAAAATATTCCAAAATCTGAGCATGATGCTGTCCCAGTAAAGTAGAGTAAACCAGAGAAAAGCTAAACACCACGGCAGTGGCCCCAGGGGTGGCAGCAGGACCCGGCACCCTCCTTCTTCTCAGGGGGGTCAATGCTTTGGAACAAAAAAAAAAGAGAGAGAGATTGCAGAAATGCCAAAAGAAGGAGATATATCTTGGGAAAAAAAGTCTGTTCTGGCTTAGTTGCCCATGATTAGGATATCATGTTTGCTATTGTCTGCACTGATTTGTTCACACATAGCCGCGCACGCGGACGCCGTGGCTGGGAGCAGGATCTCAGGTGACTCCTGACGAGATCTCCAGACTCGGTCAGCGAACCGCGAGCCCTTTCCTGAGGAAAACCGTGGCCTGCAGCCGCGTATGGAAGTGCTAAGCTGTGTTAATGACGCTGTGTTATCATCAGGCTCTAATGCTGCCTGGAATGGATGTCACTACTGTGTATGTTCCTGCAGATCAGTTGGTAATTACACTTGGATCCAAAGTAATTACCTTGAGACTTGCACTCTGGTTTAGAAGACAGAAATAACCATGCACTCGCCTAGTCCCACACGTAGCACTTGTGATGTAATTTAATAGCCGGCTACTAACATGAAAGTAAAGAGGCATTTCTCTTCTATTTATGCCCTTTTAAATTAAACATCGGTGTTTTTTCCTATGAGCGGAGCAGGGGCCGGCATGCCACCGGTCTTTTTCCCACTCAAGCGCCCTCCTCTTTTCTTGACAAAATGAAATACTCCGAAGCAAAATAAATATTTATAAGCTCCTCCTGGTGTGTGATTGTTCTGACAAAACAACTCCAGCAGGTCTTGCTTTGGCTTTACTCTCTGCCCTATTTAAATTTTAGGCAGGGAGAGACCAGCCCTCTGAAGGCTGGAGGAAGATGAGGCATTTGGATGAACTTTGTGGTCTCGGGGTGGGGAGCGGAGGGACCAACCATCCCTTTTTGAGGTTTTCCAGGTCACATCTGCCAGCGCGTTTCCTCTTTAACCTCCGAACGTTAAACACCTGGACAGCTGTAGCACCGCATTAAACACCGTTTTTGATGAAGAGCTCAAAGGTGAGGCAGACTGAGCCCACGTATAAAAGGGGACCGTCACCGCCTGCGGTTCTGTTTCCCAACTGTCCGTTAGCAAAGCATGCAGCCTTTTCTTTGGTAAAGAATTTACTTCTTCTTGTGCATTTCCAAAGAGGCTAGTGCTTTTGCAAAGAGTCGTCTTCCTTCAGGGTGAGTAGCTTATTTTGCTTAGGAAAAGAAAGAGTCTACTGTGATCTCTTTCTTTTGGCAATGTCTGGGTAATCATTGCTCATAATAATGCCATCCCAGATGTTGAAACATCTCCTGTATTAATTTTACCCAGAAGATAATTTCCCTTAGAAATCATGTGCAAATCCCCTGTTCTAATTTAAGAATTAATTCAGTGCACTAAATCTTAGCACTTCATCCTAGAAATGTTTTGCAGTGTCTGTTAACCCTTTGCAACAACAACAACAAGCCCAAACGGGAGCTTTACGGATTTATCTAAGCCTGTCTCTCATACCAGCTCTGTTTGAGCCTCGTGTACAATATTTTGAAATGAGGGCCCCCTCTGACACCTAGAGCCTGCCTGCTTGAATGATTTCCTTCTCCTCAGAGAATCACAAACATAAATTGATTCGTTGTTACAAATACGGGGGGAAATATGGGGAGCAAATACACCAGTGGTCCCAGAGATCCCCACCCCAGTGGTGCCTGGGATTATCATTCCACGCTCCATCGGGGCTTTGGCAGACGCTAGGAATGAAAATATGATGATTCCACATTTTACAAGACTTGAAGGAAGAAGAGGAGCTGAACGGCTTGTCTGAACCTGTGTAAGAAATCTACGGGGGAGTGAGGAACACAGCGCACTTCTTTTGAGTCCTAGGTACGGGTCAGCGGTACCTGACCATCCTTCCCTCCCCTGGTGGCCTCATGCATACACAAGTACACACCAGTCTGCTACTGGTGTGAAGTGCCCCATGCATTTGACGGGCTTTTCTTCATTTAGTTTATAATGGAAACTACATCAAACCCCAGACCGGGCACTTTCCTGCCCTTCCACATCGTGACAATCTTGGCGTATCGCAGCCTTTATGCTGAAAGTCTTTGACCACCAGTGAAAACAATAAAGGAAATAAAGAGGCCAAATCTATGAATTTCACCCCCACCCTGTGAGATCAGAGCGCAGCCCAGCGCACCTTCCGCGGAGCAGGATGCTTCAAAAGCCAGGAGCCCTCTGTCTGCACTGGGCTACCTCCGCTGCGCCTCTGTTATCTCAGTTCTAGTGGTATGTGGGGTACAAAAGAGTTTCAGGTATCAGTACATTAAAGTTAAAAAAAAGTCACGCAAGGAATTGGTCTCTGGGTTCTTGCAGCTACACAGCTTGCAAATGCACGAACTCGTATTAGCAAGATCATGCCACCACCTCTAAAACGTACGTGCAAAATGTCAGAGGATCACAGAATTCTTTCAGACAGAATTTTTATATGTATCTACAAATGCTTCCTGATCCCTGCCATAACAACAGGAATTTATTACGCCTCAGTGATAACACCAGGCTAGCTGCTTCACGCAAGGCAATAGCGCGGTTTGGATTTCACCGGTGTTACTGCCGGCGGGTCTTGTGTTTGCACAGGCGGTACCCGGAGCCCTCTGCAGAGCGGAGGGCAGGCCAAGGACCTTCTCCAAAGAAGATTCATTCCGAATCAGCTTTGACAATTATCATAAGGTGATAATAAGCGATTAGTGCCGGGACGCGCCAGCACTTCCACTACCACCTCACAAACCTCAGCGGCTGCACAGAGGCTGCGCAGCGGCTCCGTCTCAGAGGTGAGGAATGATGCGGTCCCAGAATCGTGCCATCCCAGAAGGGAAACAAAGCAGAAAAGACAGTTTTGGTCACAGTGGGGAAAATCCCATTTTCCTTTCTCAGAGTTAACAGTAAGTAGCGGCTCTGAGCCTGGCTTTGAAAGGATCCTGGAGCACAAATTCCATCTGTGGGTTTAAAAATGTATGGAATTCACCTGTATGGAAATGCTGGGAGAGGTAAGGTAGTAAATCACTAAAATGCATACATGTCTCTCAAGCTGGCCCTCAGACTGAACGCTATCCTGGGGTAAAATGGTACAGATGCAAGGAAAGTTTTCTGGTGGACTGCCAAGACTGCACACACCTCCCAAAGTCAGGAAAAAATGAAAGAACACGATGGTCACCTGTCCCATCCCGTCCGACCGGACTGAGGATCCCGTGCCAGGCGTCTCCACACGGCCCGAGCAAATCACATCTGCCATCCTGTGCAGCACCGGGAGCATCTGCTGGAATAAGAGAAACCATTTAAACCTTTTTCCTTTATTCACAAAAGATACTCTGTTTGATGACCCCCTCGCTGGGCACTGCTAGTTACTCTTGTTTGCTGCTGCTTAGATTTCATGTTTATTCTTTCTCGCCCATTTCAGTAAAGTAGGCTGGAAAGATATTGCTGTTTCCGTCTGGTCCTTAAGTAAGGGATGCTGCATTTATGCTCCCCTGAAATTCAGCACACTGACAACTGCAGGGTGGGTCTGCTGGCCCAGCAACTCCCGGCTTGTGCGGCGGTTATTATTCGTCCTGATGAATTCACTTGGGGGATCTGCTCCTTGAATGCAAAGCTCTCGGGTCAGGACAAATGGAAAATGCATTACATGGAGCGTGACATACTGTGAGTCCCAGAAATGAGTGCATGTTGAGGTATGTCCATAGGCAGGGGGATAAAGTCGGTCCTTTATCTCCAAGATGCTGCTGGAGTTTCTTTCTGAAAACCGGTGTTTGCAGCAGCAATGGCTACTCGCTGTGCAATATTGGAGTTTCTTCTATTTATTACATATTGAGGTTTAACAAGCTAAAATCGCCGCTTTGTTCTGATTTGGATTAGTGGGGTTTTAACTCCCTGACTCCGGTGTTGTTGGACACTGACCGTTCCCTGCAGCCAGAGACCAGTCTCAGCACGGAAACTGTTTTCCCATGGGGAGCAGTTTAGTTTCCTTCTATTCCTTCAGCTGCTCCTTTGGGGTCCCCCTTCCCAAGACACCCACAACCAAACCGGGTCCACACGCATCCCGGCCGCCCTCCCCACGCGCATCCCCGCGGCGCGAAGAGCAGAGCCCAGTGCAACTCATCTCTGCTGTGATGGGGGCATGCAAGTTTCTCTTCGTGCTATAATCTCTCTTCATTTTGTTATCTCCAGGCAGCACTCCTTAGCTTTGACGTTATGTTTATATCTGCATCACCGGACATTTTATATTTATCCGCCAAACCTTTGTCTCTTGCCCCACTATAGCTATGATGTTAACGACGTTCCTATTTTCGGCCACAGAGGCGGCTGTCATTTAGGTTTTGTCAAGGAAATGACAACAAAGACACAGTATCAAACCTGAAATATTTAGAAAGCCTTTCTCCAAAAAAAACCACCCCACCCCAGAACTTAAAATGTTGTCCTGATGAGGAAGCTAGCTGCAGTTTTCCAACAAACCTTCAGCCCAAATTTTCTGCAGCTTTTCGGGATCTTGATCCCAAAAAGGAACAGTTTGTGGTGTCTGAGGCCCTGATCCTGCCACGGAACATGTGCTGCCTGTTCTGCGGGGGTTTTCTCCTGTCTTCAGAGAGGGAGGGAGGCATAGCTTAGTGTTATTTAGTGAACTGTCACAAGACAAGCAAAGAGACAGCTATTCTCACCCAACCCACTGCTCTTTCTAGAAGACTTTATATATAATTTGTTTTGCTCTGGTGTTCTCCTGAGCTGCAGGGTACTACGTTCTCATTCAGGTTGTTTCATATTCCGATCCTAAAGCATCTTTTGATGGAGAGGAACTGTGTCTCCAGCCATGCTTTGCAGCTCAGATCAAAACCCTAAAGCCTTGGACTCGGCAACGGCTTCCCAAACGTGTAGGACGTGGGAGGCTGATGCGTGGATGAGTTGCTATAATCAAGATACAAGAGGGCAGGAGGTCCCTGCTGGTTTGGTGGCCTGGGAGAGGTACTGGTATCTGCTGGAGGTGGGAGTAGGAGTCCTCTGCAGCCCACTGGCAGCAGGAAGGGAGAAAATATCATGGCAGAAAAAGATGCCCACTATCAAACCGAAGCAGAGCAGAGGCTGAATAACTGCATCTAGCTTTGCCTGTACTCTAACGTGCATCGAAAGTCAGCGGGCAGGCAAAGGGGGGAAGGAAAAACCAGGGGAAAGGTGGTGCAGTGCTGACTTCTGGGGTTCAGTGGCTGTGCATGGAGTTGGATGGAGTGTCAGCGTCGGTCTCTGTCACTGCCTCGCTGCAGCCCCAAGCAAGACCGACCACCCCTCGCCGTGAACAGGCACTTGTGGCAGCTCTTGTTCCCTGGACCATCTCCTAGCTCAGTGTTTTAGCTGAGGACAGTGAATGCACAATGGAGAATTTTCTTTTCTCTCCCTTCGTTTCCTCTCCCTTGGGGGAAAAAGTTGGGTTTAAAGACTGCACTTGTTTGATAACTTCCCTTAGCTATCAGCTAAATAATACATGAACACTGATCACCGTGCTGACTGATGACTCCCTCTGCTGACCCTCTTTTATTTTTATTGCTTGGCTCGGGCCAGTTCCTTCAAGTCCTGAATCATCAGAACAGAGACCTTGAGGTATTCCAGCCAAATCAATCCCTGGCCCATTGACGTATTGCTTTACCTAACCAACCATACAACTTCGCTTTTCCCTGATAATTTCTCAATTAATTGCTTTTCAGCTCTCATTCGTTACAAGGTCAGGCTGTGACTGGGCTTGTACATTCCCATCTCTGATAAACTCTCCTGGTCCCCTAATCAGCTACGACTGGGATTTTAGTTCCATTAACTTATTCATCATCTAGACATTTTCATCTTGGGGAGCTTGACTTTTGATTGTATCAGTAGTGTCTTCAATTATTTAAGAGGACTTAAAATTCCCTTCTTACCTAAAAGGAAAATGCATTTTGAGCACTGAAAATTGGTCATATCGGACCGGTGTCTTTTGGATGTTCGTATGTGCCAAGCCCATGTTAAACAACCCATGCATGGGGAGAGCGTAAGAATTTGCTGCTGCCGAACATGTGTGTGCATGGGGCTGACTATATTAAGATGTCAGATATAGGGAAATGACAGTATGCTGATGACTAGTGGCTTACTAATGCTAAATCACGCCTGAGATTCTGTTCCATGATGTCAAACATTGATTCAGTTTCCGTGGGAAGGTATGCAAATGCCAGAGCCCCTCGATGAGATCTGAAACTGAAATTGCTAGCAAAAAAAATGCTTGTCCTCTGCTAGCTATAAATCTTTACAGAAAATCTTGAAGCAAGCTGTTCCAGGAGGAGGGACTATTTTGAACATGCCCCCCCCAGACAGAAGGTCTCATAGGACCCTTCAGCTTTGGTGCTAGCTGGGAGCCAAATCCTTCTCTTCTGCTGCAACCTTCTGTCTGAGTCTGTGCTTCATCTTTGCAGCAGCTGGTCCACTCCAAGGCAACAGCCCACTGGTGCTACTTACTACAAAATTAATCTTTTAACAGAAGCAGCAGTCTCTCTTGCGCAACGAAGTGCCCTGCATCCCAGCTCTTCCCAACGCCCCTCTTCCCACTGTTCGCATCCAGGCAAAACTCCTAAGAGGCTGCAAACTTCTCCCAGTAGGAAAACTGGTGGTGAAAACTAACAAACTGGCATCAGCTTGGAAATGGTACATTTCTGAATGGGGTGATGGGACCAAGGAGTCTGGAGGTCCCGTCTTGCTTGTTGTATTCCATAGAAGACTGAAACCCACCTTCCTCACACGGTGTCGGGGGACCCTTTTAGATCATCTGAGCACTTCAGGCTCTGAAGAATATCCACAGAGAGAGGTCAAACTGTATTGACAGACTCTCTAGGAAGAGAAGCTAGTTTAATATTGGCAAGACCTGCTGCATATTTAAAAGGAGACTCTCCTTCCAGGGAACATGTGCTCAGGTCTCAGTTTCCTTTCTGCAAAACACAGGTGACGGCTCTTAACGCCCATGATTTCATTGCAGACGGCAGAATTATGGATTTTTCTTGCAGATCCCTATGCTCACACTTTTGAGTATAAATTTTCAGCATTCGCTCAAAAAGAAAAGCCCACATTATCGCTGAGAAGGGCTTAAAAAAGACTAAAAGCACAGAAAATTGAAAAAAAACCCCTCAGCAATAGGCAGTGCGTTATGATGAAGGGAAGTGCAATGGCAAGAACAGTATGAGCTCTGGGGTGTCGCTTTGTTTGCTCCCCCCCCCCAAACTGTAATAATTCACCCACCCCGCTGGAAAAACTCTGTCCTTTCGTGCCCTTTCTTGATGCGACGGCATGAAGGGCCTTTCCAAGGTCTCTGCTGCTCCCTGTAAATTATATACCAGAAGGCACCAACACTTGGAGGACGTGAAGAAACGTACAGTTCTCTCTCTGCCTGTTGCTAGGATTCACAGCTATACCCCACCGCTTCCCGGGGCTTCGGCTCCTATTTTGGCTGTAGGAAAAAAGGAGGAAACCTTGTTGCTTCCAGGCTCTCCGCATCAGGCTTAAGCAGCTGCAATGCCAACCCGAACAATATTGCTACAGTCAGACATAAAATCTTAATGCGCGATAGTGCCTTGAATCTTACATTCTTCTGAAAAAGGTGAGTCCCCAGTAGTAAATGAAATATTAAACATTATTAAATATGAAACAGCCAAACCTGGATTCCATTAAAATGAATCTTTCATAGTTTTCCTGTTTTTTTTTTTTCTTTTTCCCTTTTTTTCCCAGGGAGCCCAGTGATCTCAGGAGCTTTTATGTGTCCTTTTAAAGACAGAAAAATCACAGGTAATTTAAGTCTATTCCACTCAGATTTATTTTAGCTGGAAAACAAATCAAGGCTGTGAAACTCTCTCATGGTCGCATCTATCTCACTGAACTATTCAGCAGTCTATATCAAAGGCTCACCTAAAGACACTGTTGTAATGCCTGCTGACATGTGCCACCTATTTAGAAATCTTGTATCCAGTTACACACTCTACTTTCATTTAGAACGGCTTTAATCTTCCACCACGCGCAAAAAAAAAAGCCCTCTTTTCTTATTACATAGGATACATTTAGCGCCGGTTTTCTTGCTCTTGCAGGTTTTCTGGGAGTTAAACCATGACTCAAGTCAGTGCCGCCGTGTGAGCAGGCAACTGGGCATCTCTAGGAATATCCGCAAGAAAAAACTTAAAATTTTTATAGAGCTGCCATCAGCCTGGGATAGGCTGGTCCTGCAAACACGACTGAGGTTACGACTGCACAGGTAGCACAGGGCAGTCAGCAGGATAAGCCATTACTCAATATTGTTGCTACATTTAGGAGGATTTCTGCCTCAAAATTCATAAATATTTGGGCATCTGTGTAGGCTGGCTGACTCGCTGGTGCTGAAACCGACTCTCTGGTGCTAAAACAAGCGCAAAGGTGTATAATTCTCACTAGATGTACTTACGCCCTTGCATTCAGAATTTAAGCCCTCTCTTTCATTCTTAACCGCTGTATTTGAATAGGACTGATAGAAATTTTTATAAGAGGATGGGAAAAAGAGCGCTTGGCCTTGGTAAGAGTGTCCCAGAGCCTGGCTCTGTGTGAGAGCATTCCCCTGCTCTGGACCACGGGGACCGCCGAAGAAGGCTGCGTCTGGTGGGAGGTGGCAGTTCCAGCACACACCTCAGTTCTTCACTCGGCGGGCTGCTGCGTTATGGTCTCCAAAACATGCATGAATTAGTTTATCAATCTCCAGACACACTTTTGGACCGGATAACTACTAAGAAAGACAAGCTAAAATGGCAAAGAAGGTAGAAAGCCATTAATTATTCATCATTACTGTTCCATTTTGTGTAAAAAGCCTTCTACCTTGTTTCTCCTTTCACTTTCCTTCGGTCACTTCCGAGGCTCAGCAAAGCAGGAGATGTGAGCAGACTCCCCAGCGCAGGAGCCTGTGCTCGTGACTGCACCGGCCCGTTGGTACCCAGCTGCGTCTCACATCTCCCCCTCCAGGAACCGAGCAAAATGGGTTCTGCAGCAAAGTGGGAGAACCCACGCTCTTCCCTGTTTCAGATTTTTGCACCATTTCACAAATTTCTAAAAAAAAAATTAAAAAAGAAAATTTTACGAGGTTATTTTCTGTGTTTAAACACCAGTGTTTTCTTTTTGGTGTGCTTCTACTTCAGCTGAGACGGCAAGAGGGTCCCACCAGCAATGACCTTCTCGCAGCCTGACCAGAAGCATACGCTCTTGGTCTGGTTTTGTAAGGGCTTTTTACGTCTACTTCTGGCCTGACACCCTTGGGATGGAGAGAAGCAAATCCCAACTTTATTATTTATGTATTTCAATGAACTGCCGTTGGCCAGCTCATGTTTTCACCACAAAGATTTCAAATTGCCTTAGAGCAACAGAAAACATGTATGAAGCTTAGACACGAACATGTCAAATGAGTGATCCACACGAGAGTAGATAGACGTGACATTTAGTAATCATCTTCCTTAGACAAAATGGGGCATTGCTGTCACTTTAAGTAAATCTCAGTCAAGTTTCTGGCATTTTACCATAGGGGAAGCAGGAGGCGTAATAGTAAATTTCTCTTTAAAAAATATGAAAGATCAACCTTGGGAAAAAAATTGGTTGCCACAATTTAAGGTGTAATACCTCATCCTAGCTTGGCCATCCGTTTAGTTGCTGCTGATATCAATATGTCACCCCTAATGTTTACTGATGTTCTCTTTATAAATGACTTTTCCGAGCTGTCAGAATATCTGTCACCAGCATCTCTTCCCCCTCTTTGCCTCTCGCCCCCTTTAATAAAGATTAATATCTTTGAGGTTAAGTAGAAAGATCAGATACTGCGTAAATGACACCATAGGTCTGATATTTAAACAAGATGAACATGTAATTGCTGAGATTATGTGAGCAAATTGGGTAATTCCTAGCCTAAATGAACACAGTTGGCTTTTGCAGGGTCAGTTAATACAAGCGCACATTCAAACGGACTGCATGTTGTGCAGACGTTTGGGGCTTCTGAAGGTTCACCCATTGAAGAACTGTAGATCTTCAAAGCGAAAATTGGTGAGTTTAGATTCTACAGCTTCTCGGAAGTACTGGTATGCTTAAAAGACGTGCAGAATGAGGAGCCTATAAAAATACGGCACGTTGATTTTCCATATTTATAGTCCACCAGTGACTTCTATATTAAATGGTTTCAGTGTATGACTCCAAACAAGATTTTTCAACCTGTCATTCCCGCAGCTCAACCTCGTATATGAAATGCTAAACATGTTCTGTCTGCTTTGTACATCTTCCTTGACAAACACCTGGAGTAATGATTCCAGAATGAAAATTTAGCGGGCAATTTTATGGCTGAAGCACAAAACAGTTATTTTGGTTTTGCAGTGCTAAGAGTAGTGAACGTGCATTTTGCTTTTAAATTGCAAGATGCGACTTGGAGGACGCGGTGGAATAGATGATGGACTCTCCACACAGGCTGTGCTCCAAGCGGCTCAAGTAAGCTTTGCCTGACCAAGAACTGCAGGGTGAGGCCAAAACATGGGATCATACATATGGACAAAAACCTACAAGATCAGACCAGAACAGCTGCTGTAGAGGTCAAACTTAGACTCATTTTTCTGGCCACCACCTTTGTTGTATATGTAGTGGTTAAGAGTGGAAGACACGGGGCTCGTAGTCCAATTTAGAGAGTTTCCTGCAGACCTCCCAGCCAGGCTATGGGGATCATATCTAATAAAGAACACAAACACCTCAAAGGGGACTTCAGCCCTACTTCCTGACCTATTAACCTGAAGGCTTTTACCTTTTGGCACTCCAANAGCGATAATTCTGTGTATCCTCAGAGTGGTGGCAGTTTTGACATGGCCGAGCCACTCAGTTTGTGGTTTGTACTTCTGCCCCTTTGGGAACTTGCACACAGAAGCTCTTCCACTCTCTTCCAGTCACCACCCGCTGGGATTTCACTGAACGTCATGGAGACCAGGCACAGGGCTCTGGAGGTCCCACTGCCTGGGAAGACCCAGACCCAGACCTTCCTTCTCTAGGCTGGCAGGTATTTTGGACATGTGCACGGGTATGTGCAGTGGTGACCTGGCTCCTCTCCATCCTGCCCGTTCAAGAAGCATCGCTGGAAATGGAGAAAAACCTAAGGACTCATTGGATCAGGAACGGAGCATGAAAGGGGTCGTGGCTTTGATGAAGACACTTCTTTAGGAGTGGAGCATTTGGCTCTGGTTTGTGCTTTATCCAGAGGCAGTTGAACATGAGTTGTTAGACTTAACCCTTAAACTCTGAGTAAAACCCGATGCCAAAGGCGACATCCCCATCGGTGCCCTCACTGCAGCCTTGCTGGGTTGTGAAGACCCCCTCAGTGGTATCTGCAGTGCCCTGACCCCGCAGGGATGGGGCTGTTCGAGAGGCAGATCTCCCACAAAGGGCACTGACGGTGTACCTCAGCAACACGCAAAACCTTCCAAATATCAGCAAGCTGCGAAAAAAATAGCAGGTACCAAAAGGCAATTCCTGAAGTGAGAATTTCGTACAGAATTTCTTTCCAGTGCACCAGCAAAACTATTGTGCTCAGAAGATGACACTGAAACTGCCTTTTGTTGTATTTTGTATGAAGTAGGATTTTGTATCTGCAATAACCATCAGGTGATTTTATTCCTAGGAACTAGATTATTTTACAATAAAAGAAAAGACTCTCTGAGCGGTATTTTAGCAATCATATAATGAAGAAAAAATGCATCTGAACATTCTAGGAATATTACAATGTGTCCTAAAATCAACTTAGTTTTGATTCACCCAGATTGATATTTACACTATTTTACTGTACGGCCCTGGTTGTCTTACGCATAAAATTGTTTCTTTCAACTATAACTAACTTGATTCTTCATGTAGCCGGATCTGGGACTGGGAAACCACAGGGAAATTTTACACTGCAGACTGCAGCAAGCAGAGGTCTCTCTAGCGAAGGCGTTATTTTACAAAATGATGGATGTGCATATTTATTTGCTCTGTGACTTCCATGTCAGGTTTGTCATATTTCCTCAAATTACTAGTTAAACCAAGGTTCTGTGTTTTGTTTTGTTTTTGTTTCCGCCGAAGCCTGCAGGCTCAACATACCTTATAAAAATCAAGCTGTAATTTATCTGCTCCATAGATCATGTGTAACAATAATCACTCTGGAGTCTGTGCTGGGTTCTGATGTCTGCCTTTGTTGGAAGAGATGTATGAAGTGAACAAAAAGCTTCCTGATTTTCATACTCTGTAATAAACCTGAAATATGGAGAGAAGAGAAACACATATTTAAATTAAACCGTGGACTCACGACAAAGAAGAAGCGCAGAGGAACACACGCACACCCAGACACATACCATGCAATGACACACTATTATTTCTCTCACCAGATGAACCTCTGCAAGTCATGTACACTACATACAGCGATTGAACCAGCGNAAGCGCAGAGGAACACACGCACACCCAGACACATACTATGCAATGACACACTATTATTTCTCTCACCAGATGGACCTCTGCAAGTCATGTACACTACATACAGCGATTGAACCAGCGAAACCGTTTTTATCCTGAACTTGGACTCGTCAAAATGGAGCACATGTTAACTTGTATTTTTGCAGGGACAAAAACCTTTGCTGACATAAAAATGTGTGCCCCCCCCGCAATGGGTTAATATTCACAGGCACCACCCGCCATAGCTAAGTGACAGTTGACACTAAACTCACCGCTCAGTGTTAATGCTTGGTCCACATACATGTGGGTAATTTTGGAGAGGCCATGCACAAACTTCAGAATTTTTTTGTAGAGGTTTGCAAAAACAACAAAAAAAGGGCTAAAACTCTTAGGTGAACTATCTAACTATACAAATGGCGAACGGGTCGAAAAACTCGTTGAAGATTGCTGCAGCTTAAATTCCCTCCTACACCCACACCCACGCACTCCCCCGCCAGGGCAGGAAATAGGGTTCAATAATCGAAATATTTTCTATTGCCCTGGGTGGGCAGTTCCTCCCCTGGCCGAACTGCCTTTTGCACGGCACTGCTCTCCCCGTTTGGTTTATTGCAATACAGAAAGAATACGTGATTCATCTTGCAGATGTTGGAAAAGCACCTTCCCATCTGGAGACGCGAACCAGGCGCTAGACATTGCGCAGCGGCGCTTGCCAGGGCCACGCGAGCCCTTTGTCACCGCACGGGTTAATAAGCGTTGAAGAGCTGTCGCCACCGGGGCCCCGAGGAAGCCACGTGCTGGGTAAAGATTTCTGGTCCACTGGCCAGAGGAATACAGAGCGGCGGCGAGGCCCTAGCAATAAAAACACAATGTAATTTTAAAATTAATTAATTCCCTGCAACACGCTTAAGTCGGAGAGATGCAGCCCAGCTCTGAGGGTGGGAGGGGAACCTCCTCCGCTCCCCAGCCACAGCGGTGCCCGGCACTGTGCGGGTAAAACGCGTCTTGGGAGACACTTTCCAAAAGACAGAGGTCCGTCGAGTCCGCAGCCTGAGTTAGAGGGCAAACCCGATTCTGCCTCTAGCTCCTCAAAGTCTCTCTCACCTTTTTTCTTTTTTTAAAAAAAATAACCCTAAATTGCAGTGGCGGCATCATTAAGAGATCCAACAGAAGCCTGGAAGAAGAGATTAGCACATAGCAGAGTGACAGGGCTGCTAGGAAGGGGAAAAAATAGACAACATCAGTGCAATGTACCATTAAAAGTATGGAGTGACAGATGACAGTTGGTCTGTGATGGGGTGATTCAGCTAAATGGTAAACAGAAGGGCGAATTCTGATCTCGCTTATGCCAACATAAACCTTGGGTTGCAGAGGAGCTGCTTCGCGTCTCTAGTACCGGAGTGGAGCCCATAAAAGCTGTGACTCAGCCAGATAATCTCTGACAACTGTTAGCGCCGTGGTAAATATGGCAACGTGGCAGGCTGGAAAAGAGACTAAAAAAAGTTTCGCTTCCACACTTTCAAAACAAAATGTTTCAGAGCTTTTTTTCCTCAAAACAACACTGAAAATCTTGAGAGTAATAAGGTGGCTACGAAACGTCTAGGTAAAACTTTTTTTCTTTTTTTTTTTTTTTCCCAGGTTGGATGAACTATTTTGATTCAGGCCAAATTAACGATGTTGCTGAGCCAATGAGTTGAAAAGTCAGTTGTTGCCATAACTCCAGTCTCTCCGGATCGGACCTGACGGACACTTTACACAACCTTGAGTGGCGATGCGGTGGACAGAGACTAACTCACGTCTGCACGAGATGGACGAGGAAAGGTTTTTAAAGGGAGATATTTGCTAAGAAAATCGTCAGCGTTNATTGCCATAACTCCAGTCTCTCCGGATCGGACCTGACGGACACGTTACACAACCATGAGCAGCGATGCGGTGGACAGAGACTAAGTCACGTCTGCACGAGATGGACGAGGAAAGGTTTTTAAAGGGAGATATTTGCTAAGAAAATCGTCAGCGTTTAATGTCACTTCAAAGAAAGGATCCCATCTACAACATACGTTACCCCCTGTGCGTGGGCAGGTGCGCACACGCTAACGCGGGACCTAACAGACTGCAAATTACAGCCGAAACCTTGCTGAAGCCGAAGCTAAAACTCTCCCATCCTGCCTGCCGAGGCTTCCTCGCGATAAAGCTGGCTGCTCTCTGATTTTAGCACCGAGAGCTCTGAAACTCCAAGGGGCGGGTTCGGCCTGTCCTGCCTCCTGGGCCGCCCCCCGAGACCCCTGGTCCCTTCACCCGTCGGCACCATCGGGCTCCACGCTGTTTGCATTCGCCACGTTAAGTCCTAACAAACTATCGGGATGTGAACACATGTCGTATCGCTTTGGTGATTGAAAGAACAAATTCCCTTTTTTTTTTTCTGCCCGCGGTTTAACTTTGCGAGGCGTCGGTGTTTTTATTTCAGTCCACATAGTGCCTGGTTTCACTCGCGAGCTCCGGCGGTATCTGCAGAACTAAAAATAAGCCCTTTCTCATGGAAAATGTCATATTTTTCACATTTTAGCGGGTCCGACAGGCAGCTCTGCACGGAGCTGTGAAGACCTGAAGTTTGCTTCTGCCGCGCGCCCAAAAGTCGGGCTGCCCACCGGGGGACCCATCCTCCTTGGTGGGAAAGGCGGGGAGAAGGGGCTGTCCCGCGGGGAGGCCACCGCCGCGGCGCTGGGAGGAGGGGAGCGGGGGGGCGGCGTGCGCTTGTACCCGCTCACATCACCTCCCCAGGCTTGAGGAAATTTAGGGTCACTCAGGGTGGCTTTAAGGTACGGGGGAAAGGGGGTTTGTATTAAGCAGAATGAGTTTCTCATGTCAGCCCGACTCAGGGTGGCGGTGAAAACAGGTCTGGCAAATAAAGCCATGCTCACCTTACAGGAAAGCCGCCGAAAAATATATACGGGTTGTGGAATTACTCTTTGCTGAGGTGGGAATTCAGATTTTATTCCTTTTATTACGTTTTATTTCTTGTGTCATTACAGCGTACACAAGCAGATTATTCCCCAGCTACAAAAACAGTTGTAGTGAGACGCTGCAGTTGAAAAGAACAAAACAGGCAACAGTTCAACATTCTCAGCTAAGATAATTATGTTAATATTAATGGATATTAATTTCTGTTTATTTTACAAATATTGTATTAGGAAACTAGCTTTCAAATTCACACCTCACCAAATGCTTTTCAACAATGATTTGTTTCATTAATTTTATCAGCCGCATTCCTTATTTTTTTTATAGCACGTTCTTTGCTGAGAGACATTAATCTGCGACGGAGCATCCTGAAAGTCTGTGCAGAGGAACCGAGCTAATAAATGGCGGCGTACAGGCTACCCGCCACTGTCAATTTTTCAATTTGCAATGTAGTTGGGGCACATAATAAATTCCTGATTTTTTAATTTTTATTTTAAAAGCCCTGGAAAATTTCTGTGCATATTTTCTGACTGTTTTAACACGCGTATGAGCCCTCAACATTCAAATGTCAAATTACGTGTGATATGGGTTAGGTAATAAACCCTATGGTATTATTTTTAGAACACCTATAAAAATAACTAACACAGCTTAAAGTCAACGTCTTAGTCAAATATTCAGTGCAGAATTAGTTTTTAGCTGAATTAGGTAAACACCATTTCTGAGTTTCTCACTAATAAATATAAAATGCTAATGGAAAGTGAACGGGAAAATATTCTGCGTATGCTAAATTGACCTTATATTCAAAATGCAAAAATGCTTCTGCCACGTGTTTGGTTCATTAAAAAAAATAAAGTGAGCTAACGCTTACACCTGAATGAAAAAGAGGACAGTGCACACATTGCTATTTAAAATGTTTTCTTTAAAATCTCAGGTTTAGAAAATGTCGTGGCCTTCTCTATAACGGCACGAGCAGAGAGGGGTAGCCGACACTGAATTTTGTGTCTGATTTTGATGGGGATTCATTCTTACCGCTATAACTGCTCTTTTCTGGAGGATATTCTGCTCCCGAGTATGGCGATTTTGCCCTCATGCCCCGGTACCCATCGCAGGGGACGTGGGTGGGCCACTGGCACAAGGGAGCGGCGACTGGTGCCCTCCGGCGCAGCCAGCTCCGGCCGAGTCACGTCTGGCACCTCTATCATTCTTCAACACGCGTGTGCCGGTGGGCTTTACGTGCCGGAATCGGACGGCTGCGTACGACCTCACGCCTCCCGGATGATCAGCTCTTCCCCAACAGGAGCGTGTAAAGCCGCGGCGGGGATGGAGGTCTGCGGAACCTTCTTCCAGGTAAGGGCCAGCCCTGGGTGAGGGTGTTCCAGGCCGAAAGGAGCACCCGAAGCAGAACGCCAGGCTGCCTTTGCTCTGCGCTCCCCTGTCAGTTTGCGGTGAACGCTCCACCAGATGCCGAATTCCTCTGCTAAAAACTGGAGATGGAGCTAAAATTCAGGTCTTGCGACCAATCCCCCTTGCGCTGGGCTGGCTCTGGCGCCTGGCGAGCACCGCCGGCTGCGCATCAGTGTGGGAATGGCAATGGGGAAACATCACAATAAAAAACGGGCGCAGTTACCTTCCCTCCCCTCCTCGCAGGCTGCTGGGCCAAATTTCTTTGTCCCTTCAAACGCAACCCCAAACCAACGAAGTCAATAGAACACCCAGTTGCCTAGACCCTGACTCACCCCCTGGCGCGCTTCAACCAGGCAACGCTGCTGCGGGAACCCATGTCACGCCTCGGTTTACCTTCGCCCTTTCCCCGGAGTAGAGAATCCCATTTTTTATTTTTCTTTCCCTGGACCTTGGCCAGCCGAAGAGAGGTCAGATATGTCGAGCTGGGTCTAAACTACAGGCAAAAAAAAATGAGCTGCGTTTCAACCTTTTCCTCTAGCAGAGTGACAGTATAATTCATGTTTATATTCCTGCCTTTGCCACCGTCCTGCTGTTTGACCTTGGGGAACTCACTTCATCTTTTTGGACCTTCATTTCTCCTCCAGCTCGTTTCTTTTGTATTTAGACAATTATGGGGCAAAAATAGATGAATATCTATGGGGCAAAATGTGGCGTTCACTGCGCATTTGCGTTGCTACTACACAATGCGTCCATCTCCCGGACTTGAGGTCTCTGGCAGAAGTTAGGGAAAATAATATCAGCCCAAACTCCGCGTTATGGGATAGATGTGAAGCAGCGTAGTGTCTCCATGCACGCACACATGCCGTCTGTTTTCAGTATTCCTTGCATGGTTAAGATGACTCAGAAGAATTTGTTCCCGACCACCCAAATTAGCAGGCAGCCTCTTTCGTGCAAAGCAGCGCCGTGCCCACCAGTTCTGCCATGCGGCAGCGAAAGCAAAGCGCTCGCTCTGCGCTGAGCTGTGATTGAATTTGTTCAGCTCAGACCGGGAGCTGAGCAAACTTGAAATGCCTTCATTTGAGTGAAGCTCCCATTTTTATGGAGATGTTTGGCTGTCTTCGGATCTAATTTCAGGATCCAAACACTCCAATTTCCCCATAAGAATGTGTTCAAACATCGCTTGACTGCTATTCTTCTCCCTTGCCGCGGAGCTGGGAAGGCATCACGTCTGATGAGGATTCATTATAAAGTTGACAATTTGCCCCTTCCCTTCAAAAAAACTCAGCAGAGCTTCCTTCCTTTCAGCCCACACCGACGCTCAGCCGAAGCCTTCCCTGCTGCTCTTAAGAAACCTAAAATACCTGAGCTGCGGGATTAAACCCATCCTCGCCCCTCCAAACAATCCAACAAATAACAAAAGAGGGAAGAAATTATCTCTACGGTAGGGCGATGAATGTAAAGAGCTTATATGTTAATCATTACCAGAAAAAAACATCCCAACTGCTCACACTGCCCTGAAGTCAGAAGGAAAGAAATGGAGAGATAAAGGCGGAATATGGACATCGGGAAAAGAAGAGGCAAGAGCAGGAAATACAAAGCGCCACTGCCAAGAGTATTATTTGTCGGCTGCGCGAGAGCGCTGTCAGAGCCCTCTCCAGACTGGTTAACTAGATTATTCAACTTCTAAACTCCGGCTAATTCCTGCGGTGTGTCCCAGTGCGGCCGCACACCCCTGGGTGGAGGCCACCCACCCGTGGGTCCCCTCGGTCACGCCGCAGGAACGCCGCCGGAGGGAGGGAGGAAGGGAGGGAAGGAGGGAGGACAGACCAAGCCGAGCAACCCCCCCTGCTCTTCTGAAGTCCCTGATCTCCTTCATACCCATCCCTTAGTCAGACATTCGTTTCTCCCCATGATGACTATTTGCAAAATAAAGGCGACTTCTTTTTTTTTTTTTAATAAAAAAATTATTATTTTATTTTTTGGGTATCCCTGGTCTGGAAGGAGTTAAAGTAATTATCTCCTCGGATGTCCACAGCAGCACCACATCCCCGCTGTGCTCTATCAGAGCTGCTGGGGCAGTGTCAGCGATGACTTCACCTCCGTGCGCTGCAGCATCGCGCAGTGCCCAACTGCTGGAGTTTGCTAATTTGTGTGTTTTCACTCGAGGCCTGCTGATTCAATCATTTTAAAGATGCCCATTTCTTCCAAGCCAGGGATTTTATGACTCTAAGGATTAGAAGCTGTTATCCCAACAAACCCTGGAGCTCTATATATTCTGATTTTATGGTAAGCTTCACTAATAAACTGTTTAAAACATATGCTAATTGTGTTTATTGTATTCTTTAATTATCATATGTATCATTAAAGATGTACTATCCCATTTGGAATCCTAATACCTAATGCCCTCCTTTTTTTTTTTCTTTTGTAGCATTGCACAGTACTGCATTACTTAAAAAAAAAAAAGGAGGAAATAGAGAGATATATATTTTAACAAGGAGGCCTATTTTCAATTTTCATTGTTTATTTAAAAGTAGAGTCTTTGAATTTCATTTGAAATCTCTCTCCCGAAGAAAGGCAGGCAGGGAATGACATAACAAAACATGGCATTCTGTCTCGATGCATTTTATTCCTTAATTTATTTTTTAAATATGCCTCCCTATAGTCTATTATGCTTAGTTTTCTGTTTTCAGACTGTTCAAAATGATAATTTGCGCAGCCGAGATGGGTTACAAAAGATCAGAATAATTGTCCCCTCATTTTTGTTATAGCTCATTATTCTTATCATACGGACACACACTCATATACACACTCCAGCACGTGCATAATAAATAAGTGTATTATGTATATGTACGCACACCCGTGTATACATATGTATATTCTCACTTATTCTTGTGCCAATTTTTTCCCAATTAATTAAGAGTTGTTCTTCCAAAAAAAAAAAAGAGATACCAGTCGTCCTGGCCATGTGAGTAATTTTCACTATTTTGAAGACCGATCTTGATCGTTTTATCCTGCCCCTTTAAAATGAGGGTTCCCCTGCATATAAAATCCTCGTATTTAGCACTCACAATCTATTCCCCTCTACCGACCTGCTCCCAACCGCCGACACAACATCTCCCAGCCCTGTTCGCTATCGATTGCAATGGCCTGCCCCGATTCCTCTGTTTGCTGTTTTGATTTGTTTCTTTTCTTTCTTTCCTTTTTTTTTTTTTTTTT
>RSEF01000020.1:7867289-7885321 GCA_003993805.1 Himantopus leucocephalus
TTCATGGCCCTCCTCTGGACTCACTGCAACAGGTCCATGTCCTTCTTCTGTGGGATGGAGCTAGGGAGGGGGCTGAGCGGGAGGGCATGCTCAGATTCACCTCCAAAAGCCCCTGAAAGGCACAGTTCCCCGCACGGGGGAAGGAAAAAGCCAGTACAGAAAAGCAACATTTTTTTCCATCAGCTTATATGAGAGACATGGGCATCTACAAGAGACACCGGCTTAAACGAGACCTTTAGCATTAACATTTTCAAACAACAGTTGGTCTTTCCTTTCCATGCTAATTACAGCCTTTCTGAGAGACCAGGGCAGGGCCTCCTGTCACCCCGCGCGTACCGGGGCTGGGCAAGGCTCTCTCGCACAGCACTCTGCAATTTCCACGGAAAACAGCGTAATTAATTTAAACATAATAGCTACAATTTTCAAGAGGACCAACACGAAAGGCTAGTGAATTGGGGCCCCCGTAGCATTTGTGGCCAGAAGTTTGCACGGTCTAGATGCTGAGAAGCGTGGTAGTACCGATCTCCATGGCGAGGTGCTCAGCTCCCCGAAAATCGGGTATTCTTACCTGCTGCTGCCTCTCGAAGGGAACTTTAACGGCTTTGATCTAAATCACTCAGTCTCACAGCTGATAATGTTTTTAACGAAAGCAGTGGTTTTCCCTTTAAAATACGCCTCGTAGACAGCAGCATCTTTCAGTATCTGGATATTTTTTAGTGTCGATTTTAAATACAAGGACGCTTGACTGGCTGCTCTATACCGTAACAGAGCTCTCAACGATTCTTCCAGATACATCCACAGGTGAATCTGCCAGTGAGTTAATCAGCAAAAGATGCTCGACACAGTGATATTTTGATCTTTGGGATTTCCTTGAGCACTTATGGGCCCTTTTTTCCTTCTGTGACCATGTAAAACATCACCATCAATGGGTCTCCTTCGTACCCAGATTACTCTACAACTAAATACTGGTAGCAAAATACTGACCTTGAGTTAACAGGAAGGAAAAGACCCCTGTAAAACTTACAGGAGTGTGACTTCAGTTCAGACCAGTAAAATATTTCCACTACTTCTGCTTGATCTTTAANGCAAAATACTGACCTTGAGTTAACAGGAAGGAAAAGACACCTGTAAAACTTACAGGAGTGTGACTTCAATTCAGACCAGTAAAATATTTCCACTACTTCTGCTTGATCTTTAATGCTCGTTTTCTCGAATACCTGAAATACCTGCTTTCCCCTGCTATCGACACCACGACCTCTGCCATCACCTCTTGTGACACAACACTTACTCTCGTGATTACTCCCACAGATGATCAAGAAAAAAGACTGACAATACAAGCTTTTTGCAAGTGGAGGGGGGAGCCTTTATAATTTATCTTTTAGATCTAATCAATACAGCTTAATTGTCTTAGAATAAAAGTGGCAGTCATACTAAGCGTAAAACGTGGCGCAAGCAGCATCAGGAGGAATGGGCTGTAGATTGCCAGCAAAGCTTTCAGGGTCAGGTAAAGTGCCTGGTCGAGGTAGCTGGAAAAGACCAGTTTAGGAAGAAAATTAGGAAGGCTGAATTTTCCCTTGGTCTTTTTTTCCCCCTCTGGTAAGAGATAGTCAGGCGGCAGCTCACGTTAGCAAAACATTAACTTCCAGAGGCCTTTAATAACGGCCTTCAGTGATCCTAGAAACGCTAAGAGGGCCAATTTTGCAGTCTAGGGTATTTGAATCAGTAGCTTTTCATACTGCGGTTGAGGCATAAATAGCCATTGTATCTGCTGAAATTATTTTGATCAACTTATGTATTCACCAAGTGGTGTCACTACCACCGTTCTCGCCATCGCAGTGCTGGAGGAGCTAAGATTCGAGGAACTTGACAGGATAATTAAGTATGAAAGCAGACTGGATTTAGCAGGACCCCAGTGAGTCAACAATCCTGATTGTTTCATCATCTCGGCTTTGTGCTGTTCATATCTTATCAGATTAGATAACAATCTGGTATAGCTATGAGTTGAATTACCATGTTGAACTGCACAGTTAGACCACATGAAAAACATCAATACACATTTAAATAATCCCATTTTCAAACTCAGATAAGAAATGGCCAGCCTCTACAAATCAAAGGCATATCCTCAGGCTAAAATAAAGAGTGGTCTGATTACCTATTCAGTTATATCAAAGTGCAACAATCAAATGCTATTGCCAATATAACGCAAAGGCTCTTATAGCAGAGCAGTAACACAACTGCCTCGTGACTGCAAATTTCAGAGCTAAAATTCACAGGTGGCGATTTTCAAAGTGTCCTGGTTTGAGGAAAGGATTTAGCCAGGTAGCTCCCGCAGAAATGGACGCTTTCAGTGTCTCAGAGTGTCCTCCTTCACATGGCTCCTTGCACAGGACTCTTGTTCTCAGCCTCCAGTGCAGAAGCTTGAGCATCTCCAGGCAGCAGGTCCCCCCTTTCCTGACGTCCCCACCACCCTCCCTGGACACAGACTCTCCGTTACCAGCCCACTGACAGAGGACCTCTTTTTCCTCCTGCCCTGTCTTCCCAAAATGACTTACACTCTGCCAGAAGTCCCATTTTCCACTGGAGACTCCCCACGCTCTCCCCACTGCCATCCACAGATGCGGGTGGTCAGATGTGGCCTCCTGGGAGGTGGGTGGGCCATGGTACCTGTAGGAGCTTTTCCTGCAGCATCCCTGGGGAAGGGGCGGTAGGTGACAGCCTTGAAGGATCTGGCCAACCTCTGAGGACACACAGGTGCTCTCACATCCCAGGCAGTGTGGGAGGAGCCATGGAGACCTCCCCTTGGAGACCTCCCGCTCTTCCCTTTCCTTCCCTTCTTGTCTATACCAATATGAGAACAGATCAGAGTTTCTACTTGCACAAAGGTAAATTTTCCCAAGTTGCTCTCTTTTTAAAAGGCTCTCATTAAAAGGGTCGCTCTCTCTCTTTTTTCCTTATTCTCTCCATCAAAAACTTAAAACACAAAGCTCCGTCACTTTGATCTCATGATCTCATATTTCCTGTTCTCAGTAATGCCGGGGCACACGTAATGTCTTCTCTTTAACAGGGGATGCAGGACTTGAAGGGCCGTGCTGTTCCATCAGATTCACACGGCTGGGAAACGTATTAATGGAAATGAAATTATTTCTGATTTGTCCTGGGTTGAGAAGAGAATTAAGCCTGGAGATTTTAAGTTTGAGATGAATGTGTGGCCCTCTTAATTACAGTCACAGTTTCTACCACCCTGCCAGATCCTGATACCGCATGAAAGCTGGGCGAAATTCTGCATTGAGAACACTATTGTTGAGAATTAATATCAAACTAAGTAAAAATTAAATGGGACTCAATCTTCTTTAAGTGCTACCAGTCATTCCCCTTCCTTCCTTCTCCTTTCCCCGCCCCTCGCACATTATCCTCTGATCTTTTATGCAGCTATTTGCAAACTAACCATTAGTTGTCAGTCTCCAGCCATGCACCACCGAGCCGCAGCCGGAGGATCCCGTGGTCTCTCCGGGAGCGACCCGGCTCCCGCGCAGCCACCGGCATGCTCACAGGAGCATGGAGAGCCCACGCGAGGACACGCGTGACTCACTGGAGCAAGGAACGACTGTCATTAATCAAGGATACTGGGAAATAGCCAAGTAACAATCCCAAACCTGAGTCCTTCTCTTCCTGCTCTGCTTCCAGCCCAAAAGTGGCCGGCTGATGCCCAACACGGCCAAGCGGGTGAGCTGATTTCCTGCCGTGGCACCGAAAACTGTCTCCGCATCACCAGGGTGGAGGGAACAGCACGTGCTGAAGCAGCGTCGTGCTGGGGGAGGCTTTTGCATTTTACTTTTCATCAGTGGAAAGCAGAAATAGTTGGGGGAGGAGAGCAACATTAGCTACTTTTCCACACATTTGGCCAATTATTTTTGAAGTTTCCTTTGCTGAAAATGCTTTTCGATCACGACATTCTGAGAGCAAACAGTGAAGGACCATATATTTCCCATAAATATTTAGATTTCAGTAAAACAGCCCATTGCATTTGATGTATTTTTCTAAACTGGAGAACTCTCAGCGGGGTTTGCTCGGAAGCTCTTCGGCTGCAGATTAGGTCCCGCAGCAAAGAATGTCTGCAGGGTTCCAGAGTAAATGGAAGCTGGCTTGGCCGTGGGCATCATCCTCACGCTGAAATGACCAGTCTGCGAGACGCAATTGGGGATGGTAATAAATATGGGGTGTGGATTCTCTGGGCACCCGTCTTGCAAAAGAACTTGCTGTAGTCTAATAGGAAAGGGAAGCGTCAGAGCGAAAATACCTTTGGTGTGCTGATGCTGGAAGAAGATGTGTGAATAAACCATAACTTGATCTGTTAAGCTGTTATCTGTTCATGGCTTATATACCCTTCAGGACATGGTTCATCTGACCAGGAACAGTCAGAGAACAATTTCCCTCAAGGGGCACAGTGTAAGCTTCGAGAATAATTGATGTTTTGAACGGTGGCCAAATTGCAGGGATGTGTGCATCTGTACTTCACTTTGGGGCAAACGGAGCACGTTGTTCAATCCAAAACGAAAACGTCTGGTTCCTAAACCTTCCTTCAAAATAAAGTTTAGCCAGAGCTGAAAAGAAAACAGGAGTTTGAAATTTTGGAAGTATATAATTTAGGAAATTTCTAAAAAAAAATCCTATTTCAATGTTTTCACCTTTGCCAGCTAAAGTGATTTATGAATTCAAGCTGTATTTAATGAACAGTTTTGATTAATATTGAATCCGATTTTTAGTGACTAAACCATCCATCCAGCGCATTCTGTGGGACAGTCAGTTGTGATGGTGATTGGAGAAAACCCCAATTTTGAAAGTTGCTATCAGGGACGGTGGTGTTTTGAACCCACTGGCTTTCCAGGGACAGAGGAGGAGGAATTCAGCCTCTGGCTCCAGGTATGTTGGAGGGTTTTCCCTGCGGAGCTTCGCTGGGCTACGCAGAGCAGATATCGGGAGCCCTGCTCGGCAGCCCGCGAACTCCCAGCCCTTCATTCTCCTCTCCTTTATGGGTGTTGGCACCATAAACCAACGTTTTGGTTTGCGTGGTGCAGGTGTGATGTCAAGAGATGAGCTCCTCCGTTATTGTTTTTTCCCCCTCAAGCTTTCACGGGTGCCCTCGTTCAAAGCAGCGGCCCCGGGAGGTGATGCAGAAGACAGCATCCTCGGAGGCTCGCAGGCTGGGTGTTGGGATGATCCGGAGGGTCTTTTCCAACCTAAATGATTCTGTGATTCTAAGTTGGAGAATTTGGCTGTGCAGCTCCTTCAGGCTGTCAGACCTCATTATATTCCCCGGGACTCCTGCGTACTGAGGTTAGAGAGACATTTCCAAAACACGGGGCAAGATACTAAGGAGATAATTATGGATGGGAAACAGAGATATTTTTTCTCATTTAAAAATGTATTGATATGTACATTGATGAGCTAAACTGACAAGCTGTGCTTGAGAAAGAAGTAATTGCATCTTTAATAATATTAAACCTGACACCTGCCTTGGCCGATAACAGGCAGTCCTGACACTACTTAGCTAACAATTAGGACACATGAAAAGGATGAAGAGGAAAACAGTATTAAACTGAATCTGCATTTTAAAGAACATAAAAATATAAAGAAAGACTGTTAATTGTCTAACACTTTGTTAATTCAATCAGGCATGCAATTTAAAAATAGCTTTCCTTTTTCACGGAAAGAGGAATTAATTACGATTTCTTCCTGAATCCCATATAGGAGAAAAAATATTTAGGACAGCCACGGTGCTCTTAGAAAGGCTGTTTATTAATAAAAGCAGAAAACCCCAATGCTAATTGGTATCATAAGCACAATTAGAAGAGATGTTGTCCTCCATTTGAAGAAGAACAGAGAGCTACATAGCTGAAGGATATTATTGCAAAATGATAAACTGTTCAAAGGTACGAGTAAAAAAGAGGGTCTTTTCTTTAATGGTAAAATGCCATGTTATCTTGTTTAAATGGCATAACTTTGCAAAAGACACCATAACATTTCAACCTTTTAAAATGTCAGTATTAAAAAATACATATCACAAGTAGCTTCTTTATACACTTCCCTTTTTCCCCTTTCCTTCTTTGTTTTTTTTTTTATTTTTATTTTTTTTTCCTTCTGAAGGGCTTATGTAGAACTTGCAACTTCAAAGAAAAAAGGAAACAGCAAAGATGGTTCAAGGTGATCTTGAGTCTCGCAAAACGTAAATAGATTTAGAAGCAAATTTGGCTTTGCAGGGTTTCTTTCCCTCTGTGTTTGTCTGTGTTTTAAATAAAAACCACATCCATGGTGCCAGCTGGGTATATATTGTCTCTAGCACTGAGGGTCTGCGATGGGAGGTCCTCGCTCTGCTGAGCTCTTTCCCGTCTTGATTACACCGAGAGCCGGTGTAATGACAGAGGGTGCGATGCAGATCTGCGCAAAGGTGCCAGGAGGTTGGGCTTATTTATTTATTTTGTGGAAGGGCACCTTAATCATCACCACCATGCTGCTTACCCCCCTTTTTTTTTTTTTTTNATCTGTGGCTCCGTCTAACAAGAAAAATTATTTTTTCTCAGTTTGCTGCCTGAACACGGTGAAACATTTTATGATCACCCATTTCTTGCAACAACGGTGACAAAAAACAAAGGGGGGAAGAAAAGAGACAGTAAAAATCCCCCCCGCAAGTGTTAGAAGGCGGCTGGCTGGTGGAGCCTCCCCGTTGTCACAATGGACAGCTGAGCGTGCGGAGGGGGTTAGGGATTAACCAGGAGCAGGTTGAGTCCATGGCTGGCAGCAGGATCTCCTCTTCTTCATGTCTAGATTTGATCCAGCTAACCAGTGATCAACAGCTCGAATGGCTCCCTTAAAATATTTTTTTTTTTGGTGGAAACTCTTCTTCTGTTGACCCAGGAGCTCTGCAGTGGGTTTCAACGGGGTCCCAGCTGCGCTTTGGCTGCGGGCATCCTGCTGGAATAGGATTAAAAAGTAAAAGGGAGGTGGGGACTCCCCCCAGCTTTAATTTCTGAAGGTTGCTGTGCGTGGCTGCAGTGAAGCGGGGATGTCTGAGCTGCCGTTCCTGGCTCTGCACTGGGCTGGCGGGATAAACTCTGATTTCAGCCCTGCGCGTTGAGCAGCACCTGACGCGGCTTTCACTTACGGACAACGACAATGACAAATCTAAGAACCCCAAACCCGGAGTTTTGGTATAGCTACATGTGGAATATTCGGTGGAGAATCCATCAACACATAGTTCTAAATGGACATGCGTGCATACATACACATACATACAGACATATATATACACACCCACCCACACAAATATATGTATGTATACGTATACAGTTCCCTAATTTAACGCTACATAAAAGCCCCCACGCTGCTGTTACACTGGGTGTCTGAGAACACAAATGACTATAACTTAGCTTGATCTGTGGGTTTTTTTGCAGTATACCATTGCACCTCTCTCGAGTAATCAACGGCATTGAATAGGTGCAACATAAGCATATGCATTTATCGACACATATATAACGTGTTGTATCTATACATATAAATGGATTATTTACCAAGTATTTCTCCAAATATAGTGACAGTTCATCATACTGAAGGTGCAGTAGTTTGGTTAAAATGACACTGTTGAGCCCCTAGGGTCTTTTTTAATAAATATATTTTTGGCTACTGCCTTCTGGAAATCTGCACCAGGCTTTGAAACTCCTGAAAAATTGATTTGCTTTTTTATTGCTGCTTAGCCCACACTACAGGCTGGACATATCTTCTTCTTTTAATTGAATCTGCCCGTTACACTGCACAAGTGCCAGGACATCAATTTAATATCTAGATTTTTTTTGTGAGCTTTCAAACCCACAAAAAAACTTATTTAATATGGTTGGATGTTTCTATTTTGCTCCTCAGAGTTTTGATTTGTATATTAGCATTACAGTAGCCGTCCAAATTGTGTGATATTCCTTGGGAGAAAAAGATATAACACACTAGAGGAATACCACTTTTTTTTTTTCTTTTTGCTGCTGCTTTCCTGCTGTAGCTTATCTTCTTAACAAAGACAGGACTACAGTGGGTTTCACAATCTGAGTAAAAGCACTTTAGCTGAGAGACGCACCGATGGGTAAGAACTGAGAGGAGATAAACATCAAGAGGCACCGCGCTGCATGAAAGCGGTACGGCAAGGAGGGACGCGCAAAGGCTCTCGAGAGCAGCGAGGGAGTCTCCGGCACCAAAGCGGGGTTCTGCCCTTCGCCGCTGCGATCATCCTCTCGGGGACAAGTGCTCACCTTGCAAAAGTTAAAATCATGCTTGAAAAGGGAAAAATAAAAGCCAAAACATTAACCTAACAAAAACCCAGGGAGCCCAAAGTGTCTGATCCCAGTCCTCGAAGGAGGCTGGGAGCGGTGGAGTCGCTTGTTTGCTACAAGCACAGCGGGCTGGGAAGCGGCGGCTCACGCGATAGCGTGGGCAAACAGGGGCCAGGATAAACACGGGAGCTCAGGAGCAAGAGCTTCTTCGTTAGAGGCACAAGCGGGTTTCAACGGGGTTTGAGGCAGGGACTGCAGCCCTCAGGCCTTCAATCCCCCAGTAACGTGGTGACGGAGTGGGGCAGGACCGGGCAGCCCCATGGATTCTAGGACGGCTGTAAAAACTTGATGAACGCGAATGAATTAAACCTCTTGATCAACTTCTTGCAGAAGGAAGAAATAAGTGGTATGAGGCAAACGGAGCTTAAGGTGCTGTCTACAGTAATTTCCTTCTGTGTAACTGATGCAGTTACTTCCTTGAAAATCCCTTCTGCAACAGGCAGGCGGGAAGGGCGCAGAGCAAGATTTACATTGCTCACAGTCTGACCGAATGTAGAAAATTACCAGGGCAAAGAAGATCGGTGTGCACAGAGTGAGACCAGCACAAGCTTCTCTGGTGCTCAGAGAGGCTCTAGACATGTGCTCCTATTCCTAATTCTGGAGCACTGTCCATAGCTCCCCAGCCCAATCCGTTATTTTACTCACTGAATTATTATTTCGAGGTTTCATCCATCATCTGTCGAGCAGGAGCAGGACAATCCCTCAGAGAAGCCCCTTGGCAGGCTGTGCAGTGCGTGGCTCTGAGATTGCCATCTGGGTTTAGGACAAATAACCCAATATTAAGAAACTTTGTTTAAAATATTTTGATTTTGTTTTGCTCTCATGCACGCCTGCTAAATAAGTATATTGTACTGGGGCAAAAAGAGATATGAATCGATACAGCTGAGTCCCTGTGTAATTAAGGTAGCTCAGTCAATCGGTATTAAGGAGTTTCCACTTGTGCATTACTTTGATGTAAACCCTTTTCCCCGCTGGATCAGATAAAATCTCAGCTTCAGCCGACTGTCTGCTTCCAAACCCTGCACAAAGCGGGGCCTCCACGGTCCCAGAGAGAAAAAAAAAATTACCCATTAAATGAATCTCAGAAGTAAAAACAAATGGCAGAGTTATTCCAACAGGGTTGTACCATGTGCCAGCGATATTCCTGGGCAAGGAGGGGGCAGCCCTGGAGCAAGTACTATTCATTATTATTGATGAATATTCTCAGGAGAAACAGAGGATGTTGCTTAATGGCTTGATCTAATATGCCATCAGAGAAAAGGGAAAAAATAGAGTGAAAGATATCCTCAAACGCAAAAGCGAAGGAATCTTCTGAGCTGTGGCTGGTCCTTTAATTACCCATGCTGCGAGGGAGGGACACACAAAGAAGAAGATGGCTTCAGTGGAAGTCCTTTGAGATGAAGTCCCTTTACTAAGGCACTCTACTTGTTAAGGCTGTAATAACGTTACCTGGAGGTTAGCTTTTTTATTAGGACTTAGAGTCACAGGAACGTTTAACATGCGCTTGTGCATCTGATTTGCTGTGCAGTTGGTGTAACTACCTGTGCTGGTTGGGGAGGTGCAGGTAGACCCGGTATGTTTGTGCAAGGAATTACTGGGTTTGTAGAGACAATTGGAAAAAAGATGGGAAAAAGAAAGGGTCAGAAGGAGATCTGGCTCTGGCATGGAGTAGATGCTGTGCAGACAGGACCAAGGATGATCAGAGAAGCTTTGGGGAAAGCAACACCTATGGCCAACAGACCCACAGCGTGGACGTGCTGCTCCTTTGCGAAGTCAGAGATTTTCTTCAGTCAAGCTGTGTGGATGACACGGAGAGCAAAGGCAGATGATGCGGCACTTCAGTGGCTGGTCAGGCAGGTTCAGAGCTGCCCAGTGGCACCTGTTCATCCGCTGTCCGCTCTCCAAAATCATTCAAACAGTGCATCTTACTGCAAGAGAAACCCTGAGTTATCCACAGCCCTCGAGACACCTCTCCGCAGCGTCTCTGTAGGATGTTTCCTCAATGCGTCTCTGGTGGCTGTGCGAACTCGCAAGCTCTGGGGACCAGGAATTCCCCCGTCACAGCCTCCCGCATCCCTTTTCCCTGAATGGGGACCCAGAAAGTGCCGCTGCCGGGGGACCTCGCGGTGGGCATTGGGGATGCTCTGCCACCTGTACGCAGGGCTGCCAAGCCCCGCATACCCATGAAACCCCTTCCCAGCTGCCTGCAACGGCAGAGGACCACACCAGCCAGCTGGCAGGCGAGGAGAGCGGCAAGCAAAGCAGGCAGAGGAACCATTAGGAAAATATCTCTGGCACGAAGCCTGGCAAGCGCGTGGTGCCAGCGCACGGGGAGGCTGCGGGGAGGAGGGGCGGCAGGATGCTGCCGGGACTGGCCCCGAGGTCCAGGTGACAGCAGGGTCCCCAGCCTCATCCTTGATTTGGCTACAAGCTCCACTCGTTCCTGCAGAGGCTGATGTCCTGGCTACGGCGGTGCAGCTCCGCGGGCTTTCGGGAGGTATCTGCAGCGAGGATCGGGCGTGAGAAGAGACACGAGCTCAGGGTTTGGAGGTGGATGCAGGAGCGGAGCTTGCAGGGCACCGGCCGAGGGAAAGGGACAGGCAAGGAGCCATCTCCCCGCCCTGAGAAATGTAGAGAGACACCAGATTAGCAATACCGGGTGCTAAAAGTTAACGGTCTACAGGGTGACAGCACCCAAACGACCCGGGCTGGACCATCCCCTACCAGCTGCAGTACGGATGCGCTCTGCTCGCACCACCCCGTGCAACCCCTCGCTCTGTCAGCAGCAGGGAAAAAAATCGGTGCCTGGTTCCCTCCTCTCTCACAGCTCATCTCCCCCCACTGGTTTTGTTAAATGCAGCACATTTCCAAAGAAGCAGATTTTAATTTCAATAAACTCTGTAAGAAATAGATCAGCGCTAAGGAGGGGAGCAGCCACAGGAAGTGAGTTTAACTGCTCGGCTGCAGAATATTAATAGGATAGAATGTTATTAGAATAATTTTTCACCGTTTATTAGAATAATTTTTCATCATGAATAATAAATTAATAGAATAATTTAGTACCACTAGCCCTCTGTTTGAAAGGGTATTTTATTTAAAAGTAGCTTGAAAAGTGGCGTTTGGGGAGGTGGGATGGGGAGCAGACCCAGGGTGGAGGAGGCGCCTGCCTGGGGAAACCCGACCAGGGCAGTCCACGGCTGCGGACGGCTCTGCGAGGGTTGAGTGTGGGGCAGGAGACGGCTGGACCAGAGGATTCAGCCTCTGCGACCCTGCAGCTCAGGGGTCCTCCTGCCCGGTTGTGCACCACCACGCATCCTCCACAGCTCCACAGCCCAGTGGGAAGTCCATCTTTCCTTCCAACAGCCTGGGAAATGGCCACATCCACTCCCAGGTACCTTTACGTGGCTTTAACCCCTTGCTTCCCTACCTTGCTGCGGGACACGGATGCCCATCGTGGTAGTTTTGTGCAAGCCAAGAGGTCTCTCTCCCTCTTTTTTTAATTTTTTTTTTTTTTATTATTTGCATCTGTGTGGAAGATAATCATTCCTCAGAAGGCTATTCACACCACAAAAGCACAATGACATTATTCTCTCCCTCTCTCTCTCTCTTTTTCTACTGTTTTACTCTACAACTGACAATTAATGTTAGAAAGAACATGAAATGGAGGAGAAATTACAGCAATTTATCAACTGAAATTATAGGTGTAGACACATGTCAGCAGTGGAAACAGTTTCTATCAAAATTAAAGTATTTAGAGATTTTCCTCAAATTTCAAATTATGCAAATCCCATTTTTGTGATACGCTGGTACTGTAGCTTTAATTGCAGGATTAGCAGCAAGCTGCAAACTGCACTTGTAACCAGGATTCGGCTCTTCGGAGAGCGGCTCCCTTCTCTAGCACGTCTTATTAATTCAACAAAGTTCCCATCTCTTTAACAAATTAAATATGTTTTGCAGAACAGGCAGTGGTTTTCTTGGTTTCAATCTGTCACGAAGGACCCTGCTGTTTGCAGAGGTTACTCGACAGCTGGATGAACAGACAGGTTTGAGTCCAAACACGGATTCAAATGCATATTTATACATAAAACATATTTATACAACAACATTGCAGGAACAGCTTGTGCTGCTGAAGTTTCTACAAGTCCCTTTACGGTGAGGACACCGTAAGCAAAGACGGAGAAGGAATCTGGATTTCAACTTCTTTCTCCAGGTTTCTCTGGATCAGTTAGAAGCTGCTCTCTGACCCCAGGAGATCATGGATGCTCCAGCGAGGATGGAGCTTGCTTTTCCCCGAGAAATAACCCGCGTGGCTGGAAAGCCCCGTGCCAGCAAGCCTGCCACAGTGTGCTCCTGAAAAGCTGTTTGATCACTGCCAGCCTAATTAGAAGGCACAATATTCAGGATGTTATTTCTCTTCCCTTGCCCCATTTTATGTTCCTCTGATGTTGCGAACGCAGCCAAGGATGAAGCACGGGAGCAGGCGGTAGCTAGCAAAGGCTTTTGCATGGTAGACCGTGCCAGGAGACTGCTGGGCCGAGGAGGGGAGATTTGATGTGCCGCACCGGAGCCCGAGACATCCCTTCGCTGCGCAGCCCGCTGGGATGCTGCGGTTCCACTCACACCCTCCACAGGAAGAAGCAGAGCAGACGGGAGGAGAGGAGAACGTGTTTCATCTCCAGAGGAGAAGCAAAGAAAACTCTCTGGCTGGCTGTTCTGTAACGCCAGGCGTTGCAGGAGGAGGAAAGCAAACATCGTTTTCTCAACTCGCCCCATGGAAGAAGAGTGGGGTTATACTCTGCTGCCTCCGCCAAGCCGTGGGATGGCTGTGGGGCCCTTCCAGCCCTCACCAGTCTGTGGTTCTGTGATTCTGTGATACCCGTACATCACAATATTTAAACTCAGTGGTCCCTTATCACATATCCAAGGGCAGTGCTGCAGCATCAAGCTGTGTTTTTTAGCCAGTTTGCAATGATGCTGTTTAATGCAAGAACATCTCCAATGCTGTTCAATACCCCAGTGTTAAGAGTCACCATCCTACAGGCACTGAGCCTGAAAATCCTTTCTCAGACTCAACTGGAGAGTTATACGGCCTGGCTGTAGAAGATGGCATGAAATCGGTAGAAATTGAGACAGGTCTGTGAGCTCCATGTACAAAGACATAGACTTTACTCTCCAAAGCAAACTGCACCAAGTTGGGCTGGATTTTTCATACCCTTGGGTTACAGAATCCCAGACTGGTGAGGGCTGGAAGGGCCCTCTGGAGCTCACCCAGTGCCACCCCCTGCCAGAGCAGGGTCACCTCCAGCAGTGGCACAGGACGGCGTCCAGGCGGGTTTGGAATGGCTCCAGAGTGGGAGACTCCCCCACCTCTCTGGGCAGCCTGTGCCACTGCTCTGCCGCCCTCACAGCAAAGAAGTCCCTCCTCAGGTTTATATATTGTTCATCTGCTCCCGGGATGGGTGACACGCAGCCACCCTGAAGAACAGTGGAGACAAGTTACCATTTAATTCCCCTTTCTTGAGTGTTCTGCCAACCGTGAACTAAATCGATACCAAAGTGAAGTAAAAGGCGGCACAAGCATCCGGTGTACAACAAGTATTTCGTTCGCACCCCTGTTCTGACAACAACGCCCAGGCGCTGCGGTGGGTGCTGCACCCAGCCGTGGCTGCGCTCTCGCACCCGCCCAGTCCGGCAGCACCCAGCTCTGCCGTTGGCTCTGCGTTGCGCGTGGGCAGCCATACACCTACTGCTTTTGAAAACTCCTCCTTCCNACGACGGCACGGCGACATCCACGCTGCTGCCAGTGGGTCTCCCTAACCAATAGGTTTCTTTTAATATTTTTCCATGTGGCCAGCCCAAGACACAACCAGATGCCTGGGATCTATTTGCATATGCCAGGCAATGCGAGGCTTCTGACGGGCGCTGTATCCAACTTCAATAACCATGATATGCTCCATCTGCTGACGCCCCAGCATAACAACAGTGGGGAGCTGTACTGCCAGAGGCGCTATCCTTTAACAGCTGAATGGCTGAACAGCTGGTAAATCATCGAAGGACACTTTCCATACAAGAGCAGGGTTGTCGGCCCCGCTTCTCGTCGCACACACGTCGTGGAGGGGAGGCAGAGGAACCACATAGGCAACGACACGGTATAGGGGCAGCCTCAGCGAGAGAGTTTGTCTTCTGCACCCAGGTAGCAACGAGCCGGAGAAGCTGGTGAATTTGTCCATGTAAAAGGAATGGTCTAATTGGAAAAATAAGTTATCTACAGGCCACCATGCGCTCAGACGGGGTAGAATGTAACCTTTTCAGGGATCCAGTAATGATGCTCCCTGTGTACCAGTAATCCTCACCGCTGCTGTTTGTAAAACCAGTGATGGTGTCTGAGCTGAGCGACCAGGAACGGGGAGAGAGGCCAGCAGCAGCCCGGTCCCTCGGAGCGGAGGTGATGAACACCGCCCAGCTGGGCTCCCAGCAGGCTGCAGGGTGAGGCTATTTGGATACACATTTTGCCACGCAGGGAGGAATGGGGATTGCTGACCCACCGCACAAGGACGGCAGCGGGGGCCGCTGGACGGCACGTGTGGGAGCGGGGTGGTGGGTGATGCTCGGCACGGAGCTCTGGCTGGGCTTTGGTTGTTGGTGTTACCCCGTTTTTTCTGGAAAAAGGGAGAGAACAGACAGACCTGGGAATGACAAGTTGTGTGTGTTCAGGAAGAAAAGACTGATTTTCCAGTGGCTCAAGGTGGGAGCTTGAGGGAAGGCTACGGATGGGTTTCACCTGAAATAGAACAGAAAAGGAAAAGGAAAAGGACAAGGAAAGGTGGGACAAGAAAGGAAAAGAAAGGGAAAGAAATGAAAAAGAAAGAAAAGAACAATCATTGGGAGAAGGGGGAAAACCAGAATTGATTCAAGCATTTTTTTTTCCAAAATAATTCAGTGATTCTCATTCAGCTGGTGCTTTTCTTAAAGACCAAAGAGCCTATATGATAAGCATATTTTACAAATTAGGTAGCGATTTATCCCGCTTTTGTTTTAATGATTGAAATGAATGATGTCGTGCCGCTTGCTGCTGCTGCTGCATTCAGCGCCTGCTGTTCTTGGGAGCTGAAGACACCGAGAAATTTGCATACTTAATGCCGGGAACTGGCACAGACTAAATAGCTTCTTTTCTTTCCTCTGTGTTTGTAGATTTACTGTAGTGCTGGGTTTAATCAAAGGCTTTTTAAAGCCGTCCGTGTGCCGTTTCACAATGCTGAACTTGCATGCGACAAAGGCAGCTATTTATTACTTATCAGCTTTATGGCAAGTACCACAGGCTACTCTAATTAAAGGTAGAGGGGCTGCATACCCCTGCAGGAAAAGGCACCGGCCGGTTAACATTTCTAATCCCTAATCAAGGCATGGCATGGATTAATTTTTTTTTTTGTTTTGTTTCTGGTTAAATACTCAGCAATAAGGTTAGGGTTAGGGAGGGAGCTAAGCCAAGAAGGTCCCTTTGGATGGGATGTGAGCTTCCAAGGGTAGGCATGAGCTCTCCATGGGGATCTCGTAGGCTTCATTCATTGAGGTGCTCTGCACCTTCACCTTCAGTGCAGCAGAACTGGCTGGGACATCGTCATCTTCACGAAATGTCACCAAAACAGGACGGATCATTAAGGCAAAAATGTTCCATGGAGATAAATCCATATCAACCTGCTCTCTTGTGGGCTTCTCTGTTTATTTCTCACGTGCACATGAGGAAGAGCAGAAGAGAGCAAGCTGTCATACTCCATCACTTGATTTNAGAGAGCAAGCTGTCATACTCCATCACTTGATTTGAGGTTGAGTGGATCGTCAAGCAGAAGATGCAGAGTGAAAAGCTCTTCTTGAGAAGGAGCTCGAACCTTGCATTTTTTATGACTGAGACCACCACCCCAGAGATCAGGTTATGGCCCAGAAGACTCTTCTATTTATTAAGATAATCCAACAATCCCAAATCTAAGAAGCCTTCTTACAGTAGCTAGGTTTTGATTTGAAAACTAGCATTTTGATACAATCCCATGTCTTCAAAAATCAGCCCAAAATTCTTTGGTTTTGTTCCACCACAGACAAAAATAAATGCTGAACTTTGGAGGATGCTCACAGAATGGAAATATCGTACTGTGGACAGCTCTGCATTCAAATCAGTGCCCACAAAACTCCACAAGAATAGCTACACCGACTGTAGTGAAAGCAGGATTGCCCCTTATTTACTAGCAGCAAATTTAGGGCTCCCTTTGAAGTCAATAAGAAAATTCCGATGGAAAATTATTATTATTTTGAACAGCAAGGAAACACATTTCCCTCTCTAAATATTTTCCAATTTAAAGAGACAAAACACAGTGCAGGGAAGAGCAAACAGAATTAATCTGTCATTGAGGATGGTCCTTAAAGAGGCAAACTTCCTAAAAAAAAAAAAATAATAACTTGCCCCCTCCCCCCAACATCTGCTGGGAGCACTCGGAGATAACTGGCAGCTTGAACAATAACTCCGAGGACTGGAGTCCTGGAACAATGGGAGTGGGACGAGAGCAGCCCTCGCTGTGGCATCGTTTCCAGGCCTTCTGCACACGCAATTGGTTAACGGGAATAAAGATCAAGTTGGACCAATAACACTATAATTTGGAAACAAATATATTGATTACAAGAGAGTCCCACTGGAATGAATGGGACTACTTGCAAAGTGCGGTTATTATTCTGCGCGCATAGGGATTACAGAATATGGTCTTCTGTGGTTCTGAATTGATCAGCATGTTATTATCATCTTGCAAACGCAATATTCTCACACTGCACTAACGTGGAGCCGTGCGCTGGGGCCCACACTGAGATGGGGTGATGCAGCGGTGCCCAGCCTGAAGGACCACTCACGCACAGCAATTCCTCTTCGCTCCTTTCCTACGGCTGCTAATTCCTACAGATCCTTTTAAAAATTGTCATCACACGACCCGGCAGGTCGTGTGCTTCTGAACTTCACTATTAGGGAGTTTATCTTTCTTCTAAAGTGACTATTTAATAAAAGAAATAAAAACTGGCTATGAAATATTTAGGAGAAAAGATAGTATTACAATAACAGGATTTGCCAAAACCTCTACACCTATTAATAATATTTTAGAGCACAAAAATGGGATTAATTTTAAACTCATAGCTTATTTTTTACCATTGGTGGGGTTTAGTTAGGTTCAGCATTTTATTCAGCTCTGGAAGTGACACTCTGTTTTTATTCCCAACTATTTATTCATATAAATTTAAATTAGAAGATGAGATGCACATCTAAGACTTTAAATTCCCTAATTCATCTTTCTTAAAGCAGCAGAATCCCAATATCATCAAAATGATCATCTTGAAAGGAAGTCAGCCAAGCCAGATCCCTCGAAAAATACAAACAGAGGTTTTCAAATTTGCATTATTTCAGAACTAGCAGCAACAAGTCCCAAGATCCTGGAGACCTCACAGTCTCTATGTAATGGGTGAAGATTGGCCACCTTTCCCTCTTGTTCTACCACTGTTCTGTGTCTAGTGTTACCAGACCAGAATAATATTTATTTCCACCTTATCTCCTTCTAACATGAGTGTCACCGCTGCCTTTACACTGGTGCTTCCCTTTGTCAAAGCATCTTTTTAGAATCATAGAATCATAGAATC
>RSEF01000020.1:7885421-7906407 GCA_003993805.1 Himantopus leucocephalus
CTTCCAATCTAAACCATTTTATGATTTCTACCTGCAAAGCAGGAACCACTCCATTGTTGCGTCACACAAACTTTCCTCCCAGCCTCCCCACTCCATGACTTTTGGAAAGGCAGTAACGCCTGCCCTTGAGCTGCCTTTCAAATCATGCATGAGAGTTTGGAGTGAGGAGAAGACATTCTTGCTCAGGGACAGAGAAAACAGGACCTTTCCTTTGCATGGCACTGCCCTAAATGTGTCAACACACGGTCAGATCAGCAAAGGGGAATTTTACCTGGTTATGGCCACAGGGAGATAAAAGCAGCAACACTGCTAAACAGAATTAGCTATTTATTTGTATGGCATTTAATTGCGCTGAATAAAGGTCAGTGTGTTCTCACAGTCTTCCCGGTTTTGTCGGGGAAAAGAGAGCAGTTATGGCTCTTCTCCCCAGCTCCAAGATATCACCCTCTCTTATTCTATAGTCAGGCATTCTCAACTATTTTTTATGAACCCACTCCATAAAGGGAACCCAAGAACCCCAAAGGAATTTATACAACTCTCACCCACCACGACAACGAACACAGAGACTAGATCGTACCCAAATGTAAAAGGCAACGAAGCAAAAGCATTTCTCCAAGAAAGTTAACCAGAAACTTTTGGCTGATACATTTTTCCCTGGGTCATTGGGATTTGCCCACGTGCTGTCCACCATTTCATGGACTGCCCTCGCCGTATGGTGTGCTTTGCACGTCCCGCTTGGTCCTGTCTTTTACATCTCACGGTGAGCTGCAGCAAATCTACCCTATAATAATATTTAAGTAACAGGGAGTTCTTTGAGACTCACTAGTGTGATCTTGCACGTCCACGTGCACTCCTGGCCACGTGCTCCAGTCTCAGCATGCACCAATGTGTGGTGGGAAATGAGAGAGGCTCTGTCCCAGCAAACTCCGCAAAAGTCTGTTCGTTGCAGATGCAGATGCTGCCTGCTCTTCAGTCCTGGTGCAAGCGTCAGGGCACAAAGGTCTGAGGGTGGAAAACCCCACATCTCACACTGCAGGACGTGGTGGAGCTACAAGGACTAACCACCCAGCACACACACATTAAAAGACCTCCATGTGGGTCCTCTCAGTCAGGAGGATTTAACGACAGTGAGCTGAGAGCCTCCATACAAGGGTTTCACCTGCTCAGGCTTTACACCCTTACCCAATAATCTTCTTGGTTATGCCTGACCCAACCAGCCCAAGGTTGGCACCAGCCCTGCGTATCCTCTGCCTGCCCTCAGCTGCCTGCACGGCTTCACCCGACACTTCTGCCTCCCGCCATGGGCCTGTGAGGCGCAGGCAGCACTGCAGGAGAAGCAATACTTTCCTCAAAGAGCCTTTCCTGAATGTCTCCTCTGGGCTTTTTATAAGCTGGTACTACATCAGCTCTTCTCACCGAGCCGCCGTGTGGGATAAAGTGCACAGGCGAACATTGTTACGTGCAAACACAAATACTGGAGACACTGACAGATGGAGAAATCACACCGTTTTGCGGGAAGGAAGGGCAGGATAGGAGCAGGAATATCAGAATGAGCTTTGCCGTTTACATATAACAAGCTACAGCTATATTTGGATACCTGCTGCATTCACAACCTTCCCAATTGCCAGGCTTTCAAATACACACATTACCACCAGAAGTGCTCTTGCTTAAGTGCTCCCATCTCCAGGATTTCCTTTGAAGTATCTGACTGAAGTAATGTAAAGTGCATTTCAATTGGCAGTGAATGCAGGTTAAATGGTAACAGCACAACAGATCCAGTGTTTGTTCCCTGGGCTTTTTCTTTTACCAGTCTCTCTTTTTAAGAGAGTCGGTTACTTACTGTAACACTGCATTCAGGCACCTTCAGTCTATTAAGCCTTTCCTGACCCTCTATACAACTGCTTGAGGATGCTGTGAGCTGTATCAGTACTGCTTTAGTACACAAAAAAGTGAGTAAATGCACCGCTGAGTGCCCAGGCTGAGCAGTAAGCAGTGGGCAAACTCACTTTAGAAATCTGAGCACTTGCCTTTATCCCCGGCTACACCGCCAAGCCGGCGGGAGACTGAGCCAACCGCTCTGCACCGCTTTGCATTTGCGTGTCACCTCCCATAGGTGTTGATGGAGCATCAACTATTTAACCTTTAAATAAAGTACTTTTCTAATCCACTGGATTGGTTGAAGAACGTCTATTACGCTAGCAAAATAGCCAGCTCTGCCCTGAACAACGAAACATCCCCACCTGCCCACCCCAGACGCTCTCTCCGCTTCAGGTCGCTGAGCCAGCGCTGCAGCGCTGCCCTTTGGAAAGCAACCAAAGAATGCGGAGTAGGAGAAGGGCTTAACCGAAGTCACTATCATTATCCAAGGGGTATCTTGCCCTGCCGGGTCCTGAAGAGGATCTTGCTCATCAGAAAGAGAAACGACCCCCTGCAAAACCTGGGACTGAAGACTCCTGGGAGTTAGTAACCAGGCTGATTTTGCATTGGAGAAAGGACTGATCGGGGTTATGGATGTGCTGGTACACTACCCGGGTGTGCCAGGGCGAGAGGACATGGAGTAGCTGAAGGGGGGCACAGACGTTACATCCTCCTTCCACTTCTGTACCACAAAATCAGGCTGAGTGACTTGTAAAGGTAACAGGAGAAGGGATCACATCCTAAAACCGCTGCGTAGCACAGCCGGGCTACGGCTTTCCTACCATCAAGCCCTATTTGTCTCTGTGTGCGTGTCTATGGAAGAGAGAGATTTGAATTTAACTGCCGCGGTTAACTTGTGTGTGCTTCGTACATACAAGCTCAAGAGGATTTTCTTTTTTTCCTTCTTAAAGCTACGAGACTTTTTTTTCAGATTCATCTTTTTGGAGTGGAAAGTGGGGGAAGGCGGCGGGGGGGGAAGGAATGCTCTGCTAGGGATTTGCCGAACTGAAAGACTTACACCTGCCTATCCTCCAGATCTGGATGTTGGTAGCTTCTTATAGCTTCCTCATGGCTTCTCTGAACCTCCAGCCGTGATAGATGTTTAACATGCTGTAATGCATATTACTCTGTAATGACTTCGGTGGAGCCGTTACAATGAGTTACACCAGTGACAGATTGATACTTAAGTCAGTATATGTTTGCATAATATCTGTCTACGCTCTCCCGTAGCCCCCCATTACCATAGTGTCGGCGCACGTATAGCATAATGACAGCACGGAGAGCCATGTGACCGGGGGGGTTCGGCCCTCTTCCCTGTCACGTATTGCCATGGTACCCAGAACCGAATCACGGAGTGTGTTTAAATAGGCGGGCGTTAATTTATAGAGTAAATCATTATGAAATGGAGGAAATAAGTGACTATCATTGGCACTGATTTGATCTAATGGAGCCTCACACTAAATTGCTAATATTCTCCCTCCCCCACTTTTTTTTTTTCTTTTTAAATGAGAGAAACAAATACAAAGATAAGCCTTTGTTCGACCTGCCTTCAAAACACCATTGCCAGGTGCACGGTTTGCTGATCACGTACAAATTCACCTTACCTCCTCCCTGCTGCTTCTCAGGCTGGGGAACAGGGTCTCTTCCTTTTGCTTTCAGTGGAGACTCGGTAACCTGAAAATTGAGGGAAGACACATTTATTGCTCTCTCCTAAACTCTCCTTTCCCTTCCTTATCTGGAAGAAGGCAGCTTTTGGTTCACTGGAGTGGAAGTCGGCTGTCCATTTCCTGATGGCAGCGAAGAGCAGACTCCCATCTGGTTGATGCAGATGCCACTGTTTTGACTTTATCCAGGTGGTCACCCAGCAAACCCTGTTGTGCCTAATTATTTAAGAGGGTTGTGAAACACTAGGTGATTTTATATACCATATGTGCTAGAAAACATAAGCGTGAAGATGCTGTGACTTAATGATGTGGCAACTTCGGCTCTGAATCTTCTGCGTTTTACGGCTTAAATCTGACCTTTCGCTTCACTGTAATGCACTTTGTAGCATTTAGCATGAAAGAAGAGCAAGCAGAATTGGAGATGGGGAGGTTATCGGCAGTGGTTACGGAGCCATCCTCCATCCTCTATCAAGATAAAGCACTTGACTCAATTTTAGAATATCCATCCTAGCAGGGAGAGGGCGGGAGGAGTGGGGGAGAGAGACCGTCCTTTAAATGGGATTTCAGGATTTGGAGTTCAGAGACTTCCTTCATGGTGTTAGAGCAAATCACAGACCTTCTTCTTCCGAGCAAAATAACAACACACCGGGTCTCCTGCTCTGGTTATTAATTTATTTATTTTGAACGTGCGTAGTTTGTTGCTTTGACTTTTCAAACAATGGGAAGGTACAAGGAGGGAAGGATAATAAATTGCATTCCCTCCTTTTTGCCATCACAGGAAACCTTGGGGGACTGTTCAGCGAGCTAGAGCTCTTATCTGCCTTTGGGCGATCTCATTATCAAACCTTCATTTTGCTCCCCAGCAGGAGAGATGGCCTGCAATGTATGATAACCTCTTCTTATGAAACTCACACTCCAGAAATCTCTGATAATAGGCCAGCTAAAATGGAAAACCAAAGAGCAGGCAGTGGGTTTTCAGTCGCCAATAAAGACCATACACACACACGCACAGGCAGGCACCAAGACACCCCTATGTTTATTTATATTTCTATGCATCAGTCCAACTGACGGCACCTCCCAGAACTTAAACCAACAAATCTAATAGGACTAACAATTTCCAGCATACTTGGAATAATATTTTTGAATAAGCCAGTTTGGTGTAGGAGCCTGTGCCCCATCTACAGACAGGTCAGTGAAATCAGTGGGAATTATAACCTGTCTAACCTGCTCAGGTGTTTCTATAAATCCCATTAAACACCTATTTAACGACTGTTGAAAATATGAGCTGTAGGAACATATGTAGTTTCTGGGGGTAGAGAGAAAAAGAGAAGAGGAGGAATAAAGAGATTCAGGTTCCTAAAACACTTGGGCACTTTGATTATATTCATTTTGTTACTTTCCCCTTGCTAACTCCCCTGTGAGCAGACCTTCCCACAGTGGTTTAACTCTTTGCCTGCACCAGTGCCGTTTGTGATGCCGCCGCCCAATTCGTCCTTCAGCCATCAAACCCTCCATTCCTGAGCCCTTCGTCTCTCTGTAGGCAGCTGAGGAATAAAGGGGTTTGCAGCACTCCCGGTCGAACCCCTTCTTGGGTACGGGCTAGAGAAGATGAGAGATTGAGGGCCCTCCACCAAAAAAGCCCCATCAGCCGCTTAATCTTGTTCGCACCAAGATGCCTCCAGCTCAAGACCCACGTGTGAACTGTGATTCCTCCCGTTTCCTTCCCATGAAGAAAATTTGCTGTTGGCCCCTCTCGGCAGTGAATCACCGCCTCCCTGTGTGCAGCCAGATGTCACCTACATGACCGCTCGCTGCTACGCAGTCACCAACATCAGCCTTCTGCCAAGCGCCCTGTCTCACCCAAGGGTTGGAAAATGGCACTGGAGAGCCAAGAGATGGAGAGGAGGGGTGGGCAGGGGATTTGGGGAGTTCAGCTGCAAATCCCCTAATTCGCATCTGTTCTGCCTGGTTTGTGCCACCTACCCTGCAAACCACCGTGCTCTGCAAAATGATCCAGCCTACAGCTGGCCACGAGGGCACAGCCGTAACACACCCCCAAGAGTGGGGCTTCTTCAACTTGGAGACACCCAGCCCCAGCTCTCTGCTAACATCTGCACACTTTGAAATCCCTCTCCCCCACAGCAGCACTAAAACTCCAGCCCCAGAAGGTCTTTAGTTCAGGAAGAGGAAGTGTTGGGTCACGTATCAAGGGCAAAGAGGTCCTTTTGAGCACAGAAAGGTCTCCATAAGGACTCCTTTGAATGCACAGCCCCACTAAGCCATGCATTCCCACTTGCAGGGCTGGGTTGCAACCACTTCCCCGCACCACGAGCCCCCACCAAAAGTAGCTGTTCTGCCACGGACAGGCTACGCAGTTGTCCCCCAGGCAGGGGATGAGACCAGGCACATCCCTGGGCCACCCACATCCCCATCACGCTGCCAGAACTTCTTCATCACAACCTGAAAAATGTGGAAATCCAGGCTACGAACTTAATTCTTATCTCCTTTTGCTGTACCACTGGGGAGACGTTCCAGATCAGAAAGAGAAATGGTTTGAAGGTGAAACACCTGGAAGCATCAAAAATCCTTCCCCTCTTTTTTTTGTTTCCATTTTCCTATCAGTAAGACGGGTTAGCAATGGTCAGTCGGTCTCCCTCACCAGTGCGGGTGATGCAAAAATGGATTTGCACTTGTAAAATCTCCCTAGGCATAACACACTGCTGAAAATATGATAACACTTTTAATTATATTTTAATATATCATACAGATTATATTTTTAATACCTTAAAAAATAATCAGCCTGAAAAATCCCAGCTAGTGAGGAAATAAATGCAGAGGATGAAAATATTAAGATACTGAAAGTTTTTTCTTATTAAAGGCTAAATAGGTCTTGTTTTTAAATTCCCACTAAACAGGGACACACATTAGAAAATAATGACAAAAAAACACAGGGAGACACCTAGTTACCTGAATGGACCTCATTGGGGTAGGTTGTCCTTGCTGAATAAGAGAGTAAAAGCGATAGAATTCCCTCCCAGTTTTCTGCACTGGATCTTAGATACAGGGAAATGCTCATCCAGGGGTGTTTCCCCAAAAAAAGCAGAGGCAGAGAGGGAAGCAGGAGCTCTCCTGACAGCAGGGGTCCCAGCGCAGGGAGAGGGGGACCGTCCGCAGGGTGGGGTGGAGAACACGCTCGGTGCCCCCGTCCCTCCTATNTCCCCATCCCTCCTATGCAGTGGCAGTAGCGTTGCGGTTGAGCTCACCACCACCGTACACACCAGACGGGTGAACGCGAACCAGGTCATGGATGCTCTTACAGCACCAAAATGATCTTTTTTTTTTGTTGGATTAACAGTCTTCGGTTCCTATGCCTATTAATGTAGTACTTTTCAGAAATGCCACAACCCCTCTTACTAATGCATGGGATGAAGTTTGGGTTTCCTTTAATGGAAAGCGGAGTGACTTGCTTGCTGCTAAAACGGCCAAGGCTGAAGTCAGATCTGTCTGGGCAGACCCTGCAAGCATCTGCATGAAAACAGCGATATTATTGATAAAGTCAAGCCTACGTCAAACGAACACGCAGGGGCCTTTTCTTTAGGGATGGGCGAGACTATGGGTGGAATTTAAAGCAGTCCCCTTTTAGCAGAGGCGTCTGAGCTCTTCTCAGGTGTTATTTTGCAAACACCAAAAACCTGAGCCCTGTAAACAGCCTCTCAAGGCAGCAGATCTCCTCTGCTCCCGACGTCCTCCACTTCGCGTTTCACGCCAACGCGCCGGTTGGATTCCAGGGAGCTGGAAGGAGACGGAGCTCACGCTCGTTCTCCTCTCCCATGCTAAGGGCAGGTAATTATCTCTGCGTTCCTGGAGGAATGTTACAATAAATATGGCTGTCATTTTTCATTACTGCATAGTGAACAAAGGGAACAAAGAGAACAAAAGAAAGTGTGGTTTTGCTAAGCTGGGCTTGTGTGCTCTTGTATATATGTGAGACATAAGTAGAAGGAGAGAGTTTATTGCTATTATTTACTGTGGATATACCAATCTGGGTGAATGTCTCAAAATTTACCAGTTTTTAAAACTAATTAAAAACCATTCACTGGGAAAATCCTTACCTCCTACTTGCTGTCCCACCATCAGGGTTGTTGGCTTAAAATGGAAATTATTTGAAAGGCAAGAAATGCAATCACATCTCCCTATCTTCTACCCTACAAAGTACAAATATTCTCTTTCTCTTTTTTTTCCCCATTCGACTTCCTCTCAGTAGTGGCTAGATTTCTGAATTTATCTTGACGACCATTGTCTTACCATGATGGAAAACCTGGCAAAGGAATTTGTGTAAATAAAAGTACTTAGAAAATGTGTGTGTGTGTGTTTCTTCCCTCTATAGTCATCTTTGACACTTCTGTTTCAATGCAGACAAGATAAGTTAAAAAATGGTCAACACCCCTAATCACTGAGAATATCTAACCTGAGACACAGCCAGCTCAGAGTCTATCTCCATGCCTGTGTACTTTTTTGCAAGGTTCCTGGGTGTTTTTACTGACTAACTGAACAGACACTTTGATTTGCCAAACTGTTATTAGAGAAAAAAATTAGAAGGTTCGCAGTGTTCACACTGACTGCAAAATTATCTCCTGAGCTGCAGAAGGAACAGTTTGCACTCATCTGTCTGAAGTCTATCAGCAAATGGAAAATTACGGTGTAAGCAAAATTTCCCCTGGCAACTGTCTACGTATGAGACATCGCACTCTGGAAAGGACTGGAAACCACGTAGGCCACAACAGTTACTCACGTACGAAGAATCCCAGAGCGGAGTCTTGCCTTTCCCTTTCTCTGGTAATAGATCTCCGAAACTTTGCTGAGATCTAGTGGTGACAATTCATTTCTGTTATATCCAAAGTCCTGTGCTCACTCTTCCATGCTGTTTTCTGCAGCTTTTACATTGACCTTACAAATCCCCTCCTTTTGCTTCTCAGCTCTGGACGGGTATGGTTGTACTGCCACTTTGACTACTCCCTTCTCCGCCCCAAGCCTCTGGTCCGTGGTGGTTTACTGCACCCATGCTGGTTTTGCTGCCAAGAGCCAACTTAGAGACACCCAGCCCCGGCTGTTTGCTGATGTCTGCACCACAGACACACTTTGAAATCCCTCTCCCCACAGCGGCAATAAAACTCCAGCCCCAGAAGGTCTTGGAGCCTCAGACTCCCTGCACAACTCATGCCTTTAACTACTCTCCAGAAGTGCACAGCTCTCAAGCTGCTGCAAGTTCCTCTGTTATTTCAGGTCCAATGTGCTGAAAACCAGTAATATTTATTTTTATATATATATGTATGTCTGTCTCTCTATCTGTCTATATCTATCTAGCTGTCTATCTCTATCCATCCATCTATCTCTATCTAGTTATCTCTATCTACCTCTCTCCGTCTATCTGTCTATCTCTATCTCTATCTATCTCTATCCATCTATCTCTATCTATCTCTATCTCTATCTCCCTATATCTTATATCTACCTATCTCTATCCATCTATCTCTATCTCTGTCTATCTATATCTATCTATCTCTATCCATCTCTATCTCTATCTATCTATCTTTATCTATCTATCTCTATCTATCTCTATCTATGTATGTATGTCTGTCTGTCTATCTATCTACCTATCTCTATCCATCTGTCTCTCTCCCTCTCTCAGAGCTACAGTGGCTCCCTAAGGGCCCAGAGATGACTTGGGAGCAGCTCACCCACCCCAGAAGATGCTGTTTTCCAGCAGTGTGGACAATCTGCCCCAGCTGGCCTGGAGCGAGCTGGGTCCTCTCCCATCACCGCACACAAAAGCTGTGCAGACACACGAGCGTCACAGGGATGACGCTCAGCTGCAAGAAAGCTTCACGATGGACATTTCTACTGTATGCAAAGGTGCAGACGCATCCAAGCTAGGTCCTCACCGGCTTTAGCTCTGGTAGCACAAAGCTGAGCGATCTAATGGGGTTAGTTCCTGTACGGCCTCAAGGAGGGGTAGCACAAAAGTTGTGTAAGGCAACTGCAGGCCCATCTCTGTCAGAAGTGCGGGAGGCAAGTAACTGGAAAATGGTGAAAAGAATTTTCTGAAATAAAGGACATCAGTGAAAAATGAGATATATCTGATTTGTCTCTCCTCTTATCTGGTCTCAACCCCTTCGCTCTAACAGGCACCTTCTTGTCAGTAGCCACAATGACATCAATTGAGTGGGAGTGCAGAGCATCAACATTACTTGTGAGAACAATGCAGTTAGGGAAGGTTGCTCTGCTGGTAATATTAGAAGCAAAACATCCAAATGCGAAGAGGGAGAGGCTAACAATTCAATTTACGCTGTGAATGCTGAACAGCACATTAAGCAAATCAGTTCAGATGGCTCTGAGTTGTTCTTGTTTAAAGAAGATCAGAAACAAAATTTCAAATCCTGTAGCACATCTAAATGCTAGAGCTGAGGCACTATAACGCTCACTATTGATATTTTTATTTTTCTGCAATTAACCCAGCCAATCGGTCTTTTACTGCTGCCCTGTTGGTCCATAGGGAACTGCTGTGGTCCTTTACAGAAACACCAAGTTTACCATGTGGTTACACCTCATGTAATGGGCCGGAGGGAAGACATTTTAGGGATGACAATGTTATTTTTTTTCCCCAAATATTCTTCTGTCATAAGATCATCCACAACATAATACACAATAAAGCTTCCAGCAAGGGTTTGCCACATCCCCCCCAGTTTCAGGCCCAGATGTCCAAAGGACTGTGAGTTGCCAAAGTTGCAAATAGCCATTCCAACGGTTTTTGAAGAGTTTTAAGCAAGGCTGATATCCAACCACGGCAGGTTATACTAATACCAACTGCCCCGTCGGGACCTGGAGGTGTTCCCCCACCTCTGACACACGGCCTCGAGTCCTTCAGCGGAGCAGAAAGTCTGTACAAACAGGACATGTGCCTAACAGCACTCTCCATAATGAACCTGATCTTGGAAGAAAGTCTCAAAATGTTCCTGGACTCAGTCCTAAACCCCGGCCCATACACTCCAGGGGTCTCCACATACTGCAGCGGGGTATGTACATACATATATATATACATATATATATATAAAAAATANGTACTGCAGCAGGGTATATACATACATATATATATATATGTATATATATATATAAAATACTGCACATAACTAGGCTGGCTGGAGACTTGGATGAGAACAAAACATACACTAAGACCTCGACCAGATTATAATTTTACAGCTGAAAACATCTCTTTCCAAAAACTTGAGGAAACGGGAGGAAAGCCCCCAAAACGGGGGCGGGGAGAGAGCGGGGCTGGAGGCAACGCAGCCAGCCCCGTCCTCGGCAGCACCGCAGTGTCCCCGCGGTGCTGTGCGCTCCCTGGTAGGGCTAATTAGCGCTCGTTGAGCACCACATTAGCCCAGCGATACAGAGCTGGGGACCTGCGCTGGCTTTCCCGCATACCCCGGCTTGCTTGGAGCTACACCGTGCCACTCGCAAATGTTTTAAGATTCATTAACCTCCCTCTGCACTCCCCAACTACAGAGACAATATATCAGGACAGGAAACCTGCAGCAGCGGCGAGACAGACAGGATGATAATTTCTCACCCATTCTCCTCTCCTCTGCTCTAACGCACTCCAGATAATCACACCCGAAGGTAGATCAGACAGGGACAAAATTAACTGGAACTAGAACTCGGTCCTCACACGTTGCTTGCTTGTATCTACACAAGGCACCGCGACCCGTCCCCATCTGTCACCTTGTCCGTACGTCAGCCGGGCTAGCTAACAGCCCAACTTCACCGCGCCAGGCGAGCCTAGGCTGCTGGGAAGCTAAAAGCATATTGAGACATTGCCGGTGACGTGCACCCTGTTCTCCACCGCCCGGCGTGCAAGAGGGGACGCAGGCGATTGCACAGCCGGTTATCGGAGTCCTCTGCGCGTTCCCGTGCAGGCGTGGAAACTCAAAGTCTTTTTTTCCCATCTCTCTCTCTTTTTCCAAGACTCAGGAAGTCGGGGCCTACAATTTAACCATCTCTGCAGCGCTGTTATTCAGGTTTCTGTGTCTTAAAAGTATGGAAAATATTCTGGAGAAATTGAGCACAGTAATGAATTCTGTATTTGTCTTTATATTTTTCATAAATGATCTTTTCGAAAACTAGTTTCCTCTGGTCAAAATATAACCTCCTCAATTTTAGGAAGGTTACTGGGAATTATACTGGTCTACTATGCTTTTCTGGACCTGAATTAATAGTGACTGGTTTGACACATATTACTTAGTTTACCTAGGTAGGGTATTACTTTCTTATCTAACTACATTAATTGATTCTACATCACTTAATAGCTCAATAGCTTATCAGGTTACTTCACTCACTAGACAAGCTAAATGTCTGGAGGCAATTAGAGTGTCATTCTCCGTAATAACAAGTTTCTTTGAGAAGTTGCTGATGAGGTTCTTTATTACACAGATTATAAAACGTATCTTCATACTGTTATAAATATAGGTACAAATTGAAATTACTTACCAGGAGTCCCACTTCCCTAGCAACCAGGCAGATTTTAGGCTCCTTTTAGGAATGGTTGTTTTCTCCCCTTCCTCCCCGCTCCCCAGTGCTCTCTCCTGCCTTCCGCGTGATCTGCGTCCAATTTTCTGTCACTCAGAGGTGATCTACGACCACGGAGAATCTGTCACCACATCCCTTGCAGTTTGCCATTCTCAATGTTCAGTTCATTTCGAGGATGTTACCTCCAGGGCACCAGGGCTCAACATCACGGTTTAATTATGGCTGCTCTTCTCCTTGGCTGCCACTTACTTGATAAGTGCAAAGCCGCCGAGGAGCTCTTCCCTTTCACGTTCCCGCATGCCGACGGCCGTGCCGTACAGGAGGTTACACACAAATTCCCACTCTTGCCCCAGCGGAAGATCTGAATGACCTGCGCTGTCTTCCACCCCATCCCTCCCACTGCAGCTTTCGGCTTCAACTTAGTTACCGGGTTCGTTTCTCCCCCACATATCTGAAAAGCCATTAAACGGGCCTGATCCTGTGCAACACAGCGCCGCGGACGGAGAGCCCTCTCTGCGCATCTCCAAATACACTCTGGCGCCCAACAGAAATCTGAACGCATTTTGCTTACTATCGCATGCATTCAAACAGTAACAAATGCTTCTTTCCATGGATTAAATTAATAGCATTTAAAATTAAGTGGAAGATCATTAAATTCCTTTGTTAAGCTGTCTACAAGGCTGAGATGTACGTGGGAGACAGCCCAAACCCAGTACAACTGATTCCCACTGTTGTGCAATCCCCAAACCTATCTGCACTCCACCAAACCTAAATCAGTATTTTCTTATCCCAAACCAGTGTCCCACTTTTGGGCAGGGAGGAAAGTGACCGGAGGGGGAATTGGGGACGTAGGAGGTGGGCTTTGGGCCCTGGTGATCTTAGCGCCGTGCAAAAGGGACAGTGGGGACTCCCAGCGATCGTGCCCCAGGCTGCCGCTGGCTCCGCTCCCCTCGCCTGCCTCTCCCCGCCTCGTCAAACCCAGTGCTTTAACGCTAAAAATCTCTTCGCATTACCGGAGCGGTTTGGATGCTCTTCTGTGAGCGCGTTAGGGAGGCTCCGCTGACTGTCACAGCAGTGACAACTCGCCACAGTGCCTGAGGTGGCAGAGGTGCGGGAGCAGTGACCCCGGTTCTCCTCCTCACTCACAGCTTTCCCGTCGCCTCTGGAGGAGTTTGAGGGGGTAACGACAAATCGCTGCTAAAAGACACTCCTATGGGGCGCTGCCGTGACTCCAGGGCTGGTGGACCCGGGGGAGGTACAGTCACAAGCTGGATGGGAAATATTGCTAATATGTAAACCAACCATTATTCTTTGATGCTCTTTGTTAAAAGCAGAGCTTTTAGATAATTAAGATGCACGACTCCACTTTGCTGCAGGGGACAACGTATTATTCGTGTTCTCGCCCCCTGGCAAAGCTGTGAACCGAAAACCACCCGTCCTTGAAGACGCCAGAGCCATGCTGGAAGGTGACAGTCCAGCTGCAGGCTCGGGTCTCAGGCGCAGCGGTCCTTAAGCACATATAGACCATGCACTCTTGGAGGTGGGCAAAGGGGTTCTTTGCCCCATTAGGCTCTAATTATAGACCTGGCTGAAGCGCAGCGGCTGCAGAGTCCTGCCGTCAGGCAAGCCCCAACCGATGTTTGCAATTCTCTGCTGAGTGCACTGAATAATAATTAAAAAAATATTCAAAATGTTAGATTTCATTTTGATGAAAACCACCACCAATGCAACTCCAGCCTCTCCAACACAGACTGGGGAGGTGGAAAGACTGGTGGAAGGTGTTTGAGTATTCATTGTGATCTTGGTTTAAAGGGGGAGAACCCCTGACTCCCTCCACAGAGGCAAAAGTCTTGACCTCATCTGGGTTCCTGATAAATGTCCGAGGGAGCGATGGCTTTTCCATCCCACACGGAGGCTTTGCATGGAAGGCAAACCAGGAGCCCTTGGCCGCTGGGATGGGGCAGAAGAGGAAGGTCCCCATTGCATGTGCTCAACTGCTCCACTGACATAAGCATGTCCCCCTCGAAACACATCCCAAATCCCATGTCTCCCTTCAAAAAGCCATTCCTCTAGGCTCATGGCTTGGCTGAGGAGACCGCGTGTTTTCCTTTCAAGTCCCTGATTCTCACCCACTCTTTTTACAGACACCCTCCTGCCTTAGAGAACACGGACACAGCAGGAGGCATCGCTGAGAGATGTTGTCCTGAGCCAGCAGCTCCGTTGCCCGGCAGCTCCCCGTGTCCAGGGCTCGGAGCCTGCAGGAAGGTGCCTCCAAGACGCAAAAGCACCTTCCAAACGGCAGAACCGCGTTTCTGTGCAATCACAGCAATCCTGCGTGAGGTACGGCCGTGCAGCTCAGCCCAGCGCATCTGCTCTCTCTGCCTCCTATCTTTGGCATTTAAGATGTTCAGTAATTTTCAGAGGACAAACAAACAAAACCCTGGCGGTTCGCCTTTAAACAGCACGCAAGACCCACGGCTAGTTGATATTCACCAGCAAGAGATGTCTGCTGCCTCAGAACAATTAGTCTAAAATATTTATCAGAAATAAGTGTTGGGTTTTTTTGTCCAAGTTTTTGAAGTTATGAGGCCTCAGATGGGATTAATGGAAATTTTAATTAAGATATGGAAATAAGCTGCTTTCTCCCTGTCTCTCTGAGACTGCAGGGAGTTAACATTATCCTCAACAGCATGTCTCAACCTGCTGGGGGAACCATTTGCGAGATGACTTTGTTTTTAAGTTCACCTTAGCCGGGATATTTAGCCGGGAATTTGACGGGAACCTCAAGTCTGTGTCTGCAAATAGCTGCTCTGCCCCCGAGTATCCCGCCCCATCCCCCTTGTGCCACGGGGGCAACCAGGAGCACCAGCCCCTTCCCCACTGCAGGGAACAGCTTTCCTGAAGGAGGGAAAGGGATTTAAATCCTTTTATGTGTTTTCCAACACGCAGCCTGGCCATCTAGCTGATTAGCTCGGCCCCATTCATAAGGAGAAGATAAACAGAAAGCAGAATTGAAGGGGAGCAGCGGAGGAGAGGAGCCCAGCGAGGGCCGGGGGGCTGCGGGAGCCGGGCTGTCGGGAAGAGCATCCCGGAGGAGCGGGGGGGCTCTGCTTCGGCACTTCTGCAGGCGCAGGCGGGACCCTGGCAAGGCTGGTGCTGAAGCAGAAATGAAGCACTGATGATTTTAGGTCTGATGAGCAGCGCAGAGCTCCCCTGATCTCATTCAGCCATTACGGTGCAAACGCCCAATGCCAGCAGAGTTTCCCCCTCCTGAGACACCGCTGTTACGCAAAGGAAAACATCGGTTTTATGGATGTTCGCCCTCTTCACACCGCAGCGTCGCTAATGGTGCCAGCAGAACTTTTTTTGAAGGGAAAGGATTTTGATTCAAGCGTTGAAGCGATTTTGGCCTCTAGTTCTTGAAGACTTCATTGGAAATCAGGAACTCAAGTACACTGCAGATTTTCGCACAGAAGCAGAAATTGTGATTTACTGGGAGACCGGGTCTCAAAATACAGAGGAAAGGTGTCTGCAGGAACTGCCTGGGAGCTTTTCTGCTTTCTCTTCCTCCTTCTTCCCTTTAGTCTGGACAGATAAATCTCACTTTTCCCAGTCTAAAGATGAGGGAAAATGAAGTACGTAGGCATCTGTGTTTTTCAAAGAGAATGGTATTTTTTGGATGCTTGACTTCAGAAAATGATGGCCTGGCTTCCAGATGCACTAAACATCTGTATTTCTAGCTGAGTTCAACTAGAGAAGTTTTAAGAGAAGGGCGCTTTAATTCTGTTTCCAAAGATACTGAAAAGTATCCGATAAAAGTATTTCAAATTATTCATCCTATTTTGCACCCTGTGGGATCACACTCCAATTCCTACTGACAGGAAAAAAGTTGTTTTATTTATGGGAAACAAATCTCATTCCCAAACCTGTTAAACCAATGGAAGCACTTCTGAATGCACTGTGAGTAACTTATTTCATGTGAGGATCACAAAATAACTTAGGAGCATTAATTAATCAAGTACTGAGACCTAAACATGAGCTATCTAGGCATTTCTACACCAAACCCATCTTACTGACAAGGGGGGCAACAAAAGGCATGAAATGACTTGTCCAGGGTCACAGACAAGTCCCCAGCAATGCTAAAACTGAAATTCAGGAGATCTTTTCCTCTTTCTTCAAACCAAGTCTGTCCTCTCGCATTGGGAACAAAGGAAAAAGGAAAAAAGGAAAAGGAATAGATGTATTAAGGATGCCCAGATGTTCTTGACACAGAGGGCATAGGTCAAATCTGAGATTCTATTTCAAAATCTAGAGAAAATTACCTTTCCAATGACACGTGGCGTGACCTTCAACTCCTAATAGTCTAGGAGCAGTCCATTTCTGAGCATTTGGATCATGCATTTTACATTCAGGATCTCTAAATCATCTCTTATCATTTACTTACTTCTCTCCGATAATGAACACTATTTTCCTGCTGTATCTGCCTTTTTATGTGGGCTGCATGCTGCACACTTTTCAAAAGCACATGAAAAATCTCAAAGCACAAACCTGACATTTAATGCAAGACTCGGGTGTAGTAGCTGATTACCGCTTGCATGTATGTTCTGTACAAACTGGGCAGACAGGCTGCGGCAGGCTGGAAGGCATTAAGCAGAGATGATTTTGAGGGGATCTCAACCAAATTAAACTTTTTTTCAAGTAAAGCCCAGCAGGGGATAGCAAAAATTAGGGTTGGATTTACTAAAAATGAAGTGCTCCGGTGATTAAGAAATGGTTGGCTGCAAAATCCCAAACTGCCTTTGGTTGTGAAAAAGCACCAAGCCAAGACAGTGTGGCTTTAATAAGTTGTGTTGCTGATTACAAATATTTCATAGCATCTCCATTTGTAAAATAAGGGTGGGACTGTTTAATGACAATTTATTAGTGCATATGCACAGACATAGTGTATTTTAATCTTCTTTTTCTTTCTTTTTTTTTTTTTTTGCGAGTTGGTTCTCCCAAATAGGAAAAAAAATGATAATCGTTATCTAAGCTCTTGACTTCCCTTGACTTAATTGCAATCTAAGCCCACTTCTAATCTGTACAGATCACAGTTGCACGATTTGGAGTTTAATTTGAACCCCTGGTGAATACATGCGCAGAGGCTGGAGGGTTTCTGTGCACGCATGTTTGTGTGCTTAGTGTTTTGAACACACCTTCTTTTTTTTTTTCTCCCCAAAAAAAGCTAGCAGAAAAAGGTCTCTCTCTCTTTTCTCAATTAGCACACGCAGCATCTGCCCACAGGCCAGTATTGCAGCTTTCTAGAGGATCAGGATTTTTTCCCACAACTCCGTATTTCATGACATAAATAAAATTCAGAGCCTTTGAGGAAGAAAACCATAATTTGCGGAGAGTGGGGAAGATGGCAGCAGTTCTCCTGTGCCCGGTCCACCGAGCGCGTCATGCCCCTGAGCTAGGGAGAAGATCCCGTTGTGCTTCACGTCTGATATTGCAAAGCTGCCCAAGAAATCTGGATGCCTAATTCTTATTAGAATACTAAATTGAGGTTTTTCTTACACATCGTCACCTCACATGTGCCTCAGGAGGATTCCTCCAGCCATTTAGAAATCCTGGGAAGGGGATCTCAATCTTTGCATTACCGCGGCTCAGCTGGGGAGAAGAGGCAGTGCAGACGAAGTAAGAAACAACGTACCTAAAATTTGAACCATCCCAGTTTTGAAGCTCAAGAGAGATGAGCTACCTATTTTTCTGTCTTTTTGATCATTATTTTTAAAGCATCTGCCCAGCCTAGATCAGGCTGCAAACCCGAAGCACTGCGATATCTCCACGGTTGGTGACTGTACCTGAACAAGAGCAGAACGAGTGCGTTTGCCCCCGTGGGAACTGCCTCGCCTGCGGAGTCATGGAATAAGCTCAAAACAGCTTCTCCTGACACGGAGAGAAACACTCTGTCTCTTCCCCTGCTCGCTTACTAACATATAAAAGTGAAGCCACACACACTGAAAAAAACCCCATTTGCTATGCTCATAGCTAAAATTTAGGTTGATTACTGCTGAAATAAGACTTCCACAGTTTTAATTAGCTACAGGGTGGGGGCCCAGCTCATTACTCTGAGTGTGTAATGATGTTCCTTCCTGCTTCCATTTCCACAATCAGGTTCTTCTCTTCACGAAGGGGCTTTTGGCGTGCCAAAGCCGGGCTGTGAGCTAGCCAGGCCACGTCCACCGCCGCTGGAGCGGTTTGGACCACGCTGGGGGACTGCGGCCGGGCTCCGTCCGCGGCGCCGGTCTGGCAGAGGCGGTCTGAAGAGAGGACCCAGGGTTGGGGGTGAGCTCTGCGCGGGATTTACACCTCTGTTGTCCTCACCTGGATCTTGCGAGCCCGCGGTGACTGCTCCAGCGCTCCTGCTACCTGGCCTGAGCTGAACTCCTCTTCCAAGAACACATCCCCAAACCCTCCTGCGCCGTATTTTTATCTGTGCTGCATTCAAGGTCATAATGAGCTCAGAATTATCCCCACCTGAAATGACGCATTGTCCAAGCTCTCTCCAAGCACGCTCTTACATGCCTGGAAGTCCCAGCGCCCGATGATTAACAACGAGTCCAAATGGGCACCGAGAGACAAGCAATGAAAAATGTCCCCGCCAGACAGGGAGGCTGAATGTGAAGAAACGAATCCCTTTGAGGTGCCCTGAGAGTCACTTTTAAGCCCATGATAGCTCCATTAGTTGTAGCTAAGGTGCCACTTCGCATTTCATGCTACAGCGAAGTTTTAGTTTGACCAGCGGCGATTTGCACAACTTGTGGAAGTTTCTTTCTCAGTGCTGGCACATTAAAGAAAAAGGCTATACGGCGCTGCAGGCGAGATCCAATATTTTGTTGTCATGTACGATTGCTTATTGACTGTGAAAAAGCAAATAACACAGTCTGAGCCGTGCAAGCTTTTGGATACCTGAGTCCAAGTCTGTCTTGCTGCTTAAAAAGAGACCCTTCGGTAAGGGTTTGGGGGGGAAACCGTTGTGCCTGACCCCAGAAAACGTGTCAGACTTTCCCGGTTAAGAAAAAGAGTGTCTGTCTTTTAACTCAATTAGCAAACGCTGCCAGCTCTGACAGTCCCTAGCTCAGTCCCCAGGCTGTCAGCTGCNTGCCAGCTCTGACAGTCCCCAGCTCAGTCCCCAGGCTGTCAGCTGCTGGTGCAATTTTAGGTTTGTGTACTGTCTAGATAGCAAATTTATTGATGAAATATGGTCGTAGGTGTAAGAAAAACTTGGAGGATCCGACACAGCTTCTTGAACCTATACTTATGAAGACTAATGTATATCTTGAACTGGCAAGTGCATCTTTCTGTCCCTGAAGGTTCATGTATGTGAAAACAGAAATCTGCAAAACAAATGCTGATGCTTTGAATGTTAGCTTGGGGTTGGGGTTTTTTTTGTTGTTGTTTTTGTTTTCTAGTCCTTCTGCAGTCAGTGAAAAAAAGTCTGGAAAAAACAACATATAAATTATTGTTACTATGACAGTGCTGAGGAGACCCAGCCCCAGAGCAGCACTCCGTTCCACAAGTGTTTTTCTCAGCTTAAAAAGCCAAAAACTACTTTACGGAAGAGTTTTGCCCTAAACATCATTGGACACTAACAGATGCAGTTCCTACCCTGCTGCACAGACAGCTGATGTTGCGGCAAGAGACTGGAGGTGGGAGGGAAGAGGAGCAGAAGGGATCTGCAGGTTGGTGGCTGGGCAGAAAGGTGACACCATCCATGGGAACCTTTGACTAAACTTTGCTTTTCTCATTCACATTAATGCCAAACATATAGTACACTGTAGTAAATTAGCTTCCAGCCTATGTGCCATGCTTCCTGTGGACAGAGGTATCTGAAAGCTGAGGGTCAACTCAGAAGAGATACTGGTGGACAGATTTCGCAGAAGTCAGTCCCCAAAACTCCGGATTTTGTAAGATCTCAGACCGTGCAACTCTGAAGCCAATGGGATCTGTGGGAGAACATCACCTCAGATAGTCAGAACTGAAATAACTGTAATGGGGAAGATCATACCCTCCTGGGTCATCGTATAGATCATTGCATGCACGGGGATCGTCCTTGGCAAAGGGGAATGGAAACCAAAGCGGTCCAGGAAAGGGGGGTACGGCTCCACGGGACGCTGAGCAAGGGCTGGAGAAGAAACAAATTCCTCCAGTTCTGTAGAAGTTCCCTGAAAATAACAATGTAAGTTCTCCTGAAGGACCGTGAGCATTGGCTGGGAGGGAGTTACACCAGGAACAGAGGAGATGGCGCAAACCGTGCACAAAAGCACATGGCTTTCCTTCCCAGGGAGAGGAAGCAGTGATTGAATCCAACAAATCACAGCCCATTTACACACGGAGAGGGGAGCAGGCGGGACTGCTGGCTGCGGAGCCAGGGAGCAGGGGAAGGCACAAACCCCTCAGAAGTGTGAGAAAAAAATGTCCTCGATGTGTGGGAAGAGATGGAGAGGTCAGACAGATAATGCTGCTGGCTTCTGCTTTGTGGCTCGGGTCTTCTCATGTTCTATCCGACTGCGTTTGCCATGAGCATGCCCTCGTTATTTTAATTTAACTATAAGTTGTATAAAGTATGTTTTTAACGCCTAGTGCCTTATTTGGTAGAAGCAAAAGGTTATGAGCCCATAAGGGGAGAAAAAATCAATAAATTACAATAAAAGTGAAAGAAAAACATTTCTCTGGCAACCAGCAACGCAGCACCAGCAGGAGCAGCAGCCGCAGGAAGGGGGGAGAAAAGACAGGGGAAAAAAATAAACAAGATGTCTCATTTTTAAAAAAAAAAAAAAAAA
>RSEF01000020.1:7906446-7923434 GCA_003993805.1 Himantopus leucocephalus
TGTTTTTGCAGGAAAGGAATAGTGAGTGAAAAGAGGACAGTTCCATGGAATAATTCCCCTTGAAAAGCTTGGATAAATGGGAAGGAATATAACCCGAACAATAGCTGGGCTTTGCTGGGCATGAAAGACAAGGGAGAGGAGGAAAGAGAAAACACCACAAAATTAAAGCCCGAGGCAGCGAGCTGCCTTCCCCTGTGGCTGCTTCCTCAAAAACCTCTACCAAACAGCCTCCAAAGTCCAAATTGCCTCGTGGAGGGGAAAAAAGACATTTCAGCTGGCTCTCCCCCACCCGGGTTAGGACTGGGGAGGGAGGACAAACGATGAGGGTCACAACCTACTGCGGGTCAGAGAGACTGGCTGGAGTGGGAAATGAGGCAGGATCTGACCCTCGGGGTGCAGTCACGTATTTGGGCTGACGCTTCCCAGCCACCGGCTCTCTGCAGGTGCTTCAGCCCATTCCTACTGCCCAGCTTCATAGCTGCCACAATTAATGTGGAGAAAACACAAGAGTTGCAGTAGTGTAAATGCAGTATGGAGTCCCTGACTCCATTTTGCAGCTGGCTCTTCAGGCTTTTGCTTTCTGATTTTTGTATTTGTTTACGTGGAGAAGCCCAATGCTTCCTGAGAAGTGATGGTGCCCACCGGCGCGGCTACATTAGCCATGTCCATCTTGTTTGTTAATGCTCATGGCGCCAGTGCTTTAAGTTTGAACTAATCAGCAATTCATTGCTAAAAACTCTTTGAGAAACTGGTACTTGGAAGTGAGGCTTTGGAAATAAACTCTGTGCTTGGAAAGTTCTAAGAAAACTGTCTAAGGGGCCTACAAGAAAGATGAAGAGGGACTTTTTACAAGGGCATGGAGTGATAGGATGAGGGGGAATGGCTTCAGACTGGAAGAGGGGAGATTTAGATGAGATATCAGGAAGAAATGTTTCCCTGTGCGGGCGGTGAGCCCCTGGCGCAGGTTGCCCCGAGAAGCTGTGGCTGCCCCATCCCTGGAGGTGTTCAAGGCCAGGTTGGACGGGGCTTGGAGCAAGCTGGGCTGGTGGGAGGTGTCCCTGCCCAGGGCAGGGGGGTGGAACAAGATGGTCTTCAAGGTCCCTTCCAGCCTAAACCATTCTGTGATTCTATAATTATTGACTGTTAGGTTATTTCTTGTTTAAGAGTCCTCTAAGAGTGAGTTTGATCTATTCCCTGTGCAGGTTTCTTCCTCCCTGTCAGTACTGAAAATTCACGTGAAGCAAAACACTGAACACATCGGGTGATCTTCTCACTTGCCTGAGAGTCACTTACAGTGTGCCCAATATTTTAAAATTTAAAAAGTAGTCAAAAGGTTTTTAAAAGCAATGAAATGGAAACAGACTGGTTCATACTCATGAAAATTATATATTATTGGCTAAAAACTCCTGACAGCAGCTAACAGCAAAAGGAATGGGGTAAAGAAAAAAACCACTGTTAATATGAGTTTAAAAGTAACAATGAAATTAAACAGGTATGCTCCATATGACAATTTAAAGGCAGATTTCAGCCTGGGAAGCTCTGAAATAGGTGAAGGGAGACGCATGGTTGCGGAAAGCCTCATGCCCTTGCGGTGAATCCTTGCAAGGCTGTTTGTTCCCAGGAGAGATCCCCCATGACTTCGCGTTGCAGACGTACCTGCGTGCCCTTTCTCTGCAGACAGTTTCGTTCCCCCCTCATTTACAAGACGAGGGCTTGTACAGGAAGAAATAGATGCACTAATAACATCTCCAGTGACTGTTTTCACTATTTAAATATATGGAGTCAAAGCAATTACCTAGCAAAATATGGTCTCTCAACTGCCAGAAAGGACATTTTGGAGTACTCGACAGCTGACCAGAGGACCTGCATCGTATTATACACCCGGTAAAGATCAGAGTCGGTGGGAGACACAGAACACACAGCCGCTATTTCGGTTTGTAAATGAATCACACTGGATGTGAACTCCTTTGTTCGCTACCTCTCCATAAGCCGTGCTGCACAGACAGCCTCACCGACATTCCACAATCCAAATGAGGAATTATTAATGCTACTCCTAATTTGACTGAAAAAATAAGCAGGAGCCCCCACCGTGGCCCTTTGCTGTGCTCGGTGCTCTCCAAATACCGACCAGAACCATGATCCCCAGCTGACTAAAGTCTGAAAGAAAATCCTCCTTCTCCTCTAAACTTCTGTGGATAAAGCATTTCCAGGTGTATGCGTCCATCTCCGTTTCTGCGTGTGTACATCTCACTGCCAAGAGCCTTTCTGCCCCCGATCCTCCTTGCCTGTTATCAGCCTGCAGAGACACGGGGGCTCGGTCTCGAGTGAAATAAGAGAAATGGAAAGCAATAGAAGCAAAGCAATGGGCACGACCGTTGACTTCTCTGCAAGTTCACTTGGAAAGAGAAGCCGCAGGTGGAGGAAAAAGAGAGAGAGAGGGAGGAAAGCCGAAGCCCGAGCAGAGCCTCATGGGCATGGATAACTGGCTCGCTGCCGCTGAAGTTCGTGGAAATGCCCAGCTCCTCTGCAACGGGGCAGATTTCAGAGGAGGCATTCCCTCCTGCTGTGCTTTCTCCTCCTCCTCCAAAATATTGGAACGCGCAGAGCCGTCTTTCAGTCTGAACGCTAAATGACATAAAATTCACCCAGTCTGGAGTCAAACAGTGAGGCATTTCCAGCTCAGTGGCGAGTCACTCCTCGCATGGGGATATACCACCGTCTCCCAGCCCAGCACCCTGCCCAGCCGCGGGCAGCACACAGGCACGAGCAGACACCCCGCTGTCTGCCAGCCCTCCTCCTCCTCCTCCTGCGCTCACCGGGAAAGAGAAGAGCATCCGACTGCCAGGTGGTAGCCGTGGATCGCAAAGGGAATCTGCCATCGTCATTATTCTGCTGCAATCATTCAACAGCACCCACCCCAAAGCTGTGACTTTTCAAGGAGAATTGGGGTATTTTTCAGCCTGCTTGCTCTGCCTGAGTGCTGCAGCCTGGGAAGAGTCCTAGATTGAGGTTAGACCCGAAGGACCTGATTGCCAGTATTCCTTCCGTCGGCCCCATTCAGAAGGAAACTGAAACTTGTGCCTGACTTCTTGTCTCACCGAAGTCGTCAGCACAGGAGCCAGAATTAGGCAGGAAAGCAGCGCTGTGTTACCCATCACATTAGGCTTCAGGGTTAACAAGGCAATGCAGATGCCACCGCTGTGTCAAAGGTGAAAAAGGCACTTTATCTTCCTCATCACGCCATTGAGAGAATACCAACGAAACGCGTGCGTGTCTATATTTAACTCTTGTTCCTTTTTAAAAATAAATAAAAAATAAATTATTCAGCTCATACAGGCAATGAATATAGGCCACGGAATCCAACACACAGCAGCAAAAGTACTCCATTATTAAGTCTGTAATTGCCAAGAATTAATTTGCTAATTGCATGCAACTAATCTGCGTCCTTTTTGTTTTATATCAATTAACAGAGTAATTAAAAAAAGCAATCTTCTTGATAGTTCCTCACTGGCAGACTTAGCCCAGCAGAGCTAATGAAAGAGGGCCACCCTTTAACTAACCTCATTAGTATCTCTTCTTTTGTTAAACATCCTACGAAAAATAGTTAATTTTGCTGCATGAAAGTCCTTGATGTTAGACTGCTAATGAGGGGCCACACAGCTCTGATTCCCTGTTTGTTTGGAGAGTGGCTGCGCTCGTTGCAAAGGCAGCGCCGGTTCCCTGCCTTGCTGCCCTTTCAGGGATGGAGAGTCAGGTAGACGGCCAGAGCCGCGGACTGCTTAGAGGTTTATAGATATGAGCAGTTTCCAACCCTTTGAAGTTCCCTCCAGGTCAAAGATGAAGTTTGTTTTATGCCACAAAAAAAAGCAAAAAAAAAAAAGGCAAACAAGGGAAGAGGGATACGGCTGTTTCTATGTTGTGGGCTGAAGAGATACTGCTCTGACAGCAGAGCTGGGGAAAAAAAAGAAAGATGAGTTTCCAGCCATGGCAGAGATGTTGCACCGGAGGTTGTACACACGGCGTAAATGATCCGTGCAGCCTGATGCCTGCACGGGCTCCTCCGAACGGCGGCCAGGCGGGTGCGGGCGGGCGGGAGCTGGGAGATGCACGGAGAGAGACCTGATGGGATTGCCAATAGCTTGAAATTTCCACTCATTACCTGCACTTCTGAAACCCTCTGAGGACCTCTGCTCGTTGGCAGCTCCTAGCTTTATAAAGGCCCGTGCACAAGGGGAGCACAGGCACTCATCACAGAGACGTTTCTAACATGTTTCTGGCTTACAGCTCCCTACCACCGTTGCAGGACGGTGGTGTACGTGGCAGGGATGTCCAGGGCATTGTAAAGGGGCCGGGTAGGGCGAGAGGGATTCGGCAAACAGAGGGAAATCACCAACAAGGAGGGCAGGAGGATGGGTGTGCGGCTGTGCCTGTGTCGCTGTGATTCAGGAAGGAAAACCTCCGCTCTGATTACAAAATCAAACACACTTCAGCGTCCTCTCACCTGGTTGAACGTCGTATAAACCTCTGTATGAGGCATCTGTAAGGTCAGCTGGGCACTGAGCTGCAGTCAGGTAGTCTTCTTCAGAACCCGGGTGCTTGGCACTGCCATCATTCCTCATAGCCTGGAGAAGAGAAGGCTCCGGGGAGACCTTAGAGCCCCTTCCAGTGCCTAAAGGGGCTCCAGGAGAGCTGGGGAGGGAATTTCACAAGGGCATGGAGTGATAGGATGAGGGGGAATGGCTCCAAACTGGAAGAGGGGAGATGTAGATGAGATATCAGGAAGAAATGTTTCACTCTGAGGGTGGTGAGCCCCTGGCGCATGTTGCCCAGAGAAGCTGTGGCTGCCCCATCCCTGGAGGTGTTCAAGGCCAGGTTGGACGGGGCTTGGAGCACCCTGGGCTGGTGGGAGGTGTCCCTGCCCAGGGCAGGGGGGGGTGGAACAAGACGATCTTCAAGGTCCTTTCCAACTGCAACCATTCTGTGATTCATTCAGCAGGATAAAAGCCCAGAAGTACTTTTTTTTTTTGCTGTTGTCTGAGATATTCTATAATATTCTACTGCCCAAAGGAGAGCTTGTGGGGAGAAGCGCAGCACCACTAGCGTAGCAGCCATGCACTAGTTCCCAGGGCTGTGGGTTCTTTCATTTTGTTTGCTTTGCTTTTGGGGTCTGCTGGGTTAGGAGACCCCCGTGCTGGTGTACATGACATGGACGTCTCACTCCTGGAGAATGTAGTGCTGTGGTGGTGCACGTGGCGATGGGCCACTCGGTGACTTCTTGGCTCTGGTTTAGCACCACGCCAGTCACCCGCATCCCTGTCAGCCTCGTCTGAAGGTGTTTGCAGCTCATGTCCTGCTTTTTCTGATCGTTCCTGGAGCTGGAAACCATCCTTGTTGTAATGAGACCTTCCACCAGGAGGCAAGTCGGGCTTCAGAGCACCACAGCAAAGAGTGGAAATGGCTCTGGCCAAGAGCAGTCTTTTGCCATGGAGGGGTCCCAGCTGATGCTCGGGTGCCAATGAACACATTTATCTCTGAACACATCAGCTGAGACTTATAAATTTTTCCCTGGGTTGGATTTCTGGATTTGCTCAGTAGATTTACTGAAAAAATTGTCAGAGTAGCAGGTGGCAGCGTTAGCAGCATTTTCCTGCACCAGGGGCTGGGCTTTGTCAAAGGAGGCCAAAACGGGTCCACGTTACTCTGAAAGGACAATCCGAAACCCAGGCAGGTTCAAAAACCTCCTCCCAAGAGAGCTGGGAGCCCACATCCTGGACAGAGACAGAGCGCGTTGCGTTTCTCTTCAGGAGCTTTTTGAAAACCAACTGTCCCTTCAGACAGTTTCTCCCGGGTCGGGTGGATGTCCCCCATCCCAGTTCAGGGACACCTGCCAGCGAGATGCTGGACCCCATCCTGGAGCTCCTTAGACACGAACCAGAGCTCGTTCCGCCACTCTCCTGCCTATTACCTGTGTCTTCAAGAGCTGCTCTCACAGGTAGCCTGAAACCTTCCTCTCATTCCCAAGTGAAGAGAAGGGATAAAATAAAAAATAACCCACAACCGCTATTGCTATTGGTGCCTTTGAAGCAAGGGCTTCTTTGCACCAGTGAGAGCCCAGACCTGGGCGCCGAGCTCTCCTGCACCGTGCACCGTGCCCTGCGACGTTACCCTGCGATAATGTATTTGTTTGACTTTTTGACCCAAACTCTCACCCAGATACTAATTACAGCTAAGGACTGAGCTGGGTCGCTCCCTGTGTGTCTGAAATAGTGAAAACCACTCGCGACTCTTTAAAACCGTCAAGATTTTCTTTTCTTGTCTTCCCTCCGTGCGGGGATGTCTCAGGACCCGGGGGACGGTGGTACCCGGAGCCGTCTGCCTTGGCTTCCCGGTGCGGGGAACAAATAGGAACTGAGGCAGGGGAGGGAAGCGAGGTGTTACCACCAAGGGGGAGGAAAAAAGAAGAGAGAAAAAAAGAAAGAAGCCAGATTTATGCTTCAGCCATTTCCCTCCGTAATCAGCTTATGTTGTAGAGTTAAATGAAGCGATGGGGAACTCACGCAGGCGGACGGGGACTGTCAGCTGAGAACTTGTAAATCACCCACCGGGGTGAGACGCGCGTGCAAGGGCGTGTGGGCACGCGAGGGCAGGTGTGTGAGGGTGTGCAAGGGCGGGTGTGCGAGGGTGGGTGAGCAAGAGTGGGTGTGCAAGGATGGACATGCAAGGGTGGGTGTGCAAGGGTGGGTGAGTATGGGTGGGCGTGCAAGGGTGGGTTGGTGAGGGTGGGCGTGTGAGGGTGGGTGCGCAGGGGTGGGTGTGCAAAGGTGGGTAGGTGAGGGTGGGTGTGCGAGGGTGGGTGGGCAAGTGCGTGCGTGCAAGGGCACGTGTGCAAGTTTGGGTGTGCAAGAGTGTGTACACACGGGTGGGTGTGCGAGGGCGGGTGTGCGAGGGCGGTTGGTCGGTGGTGCCCACGCGGCGGAGCGGGGCCGGCGCGGCAGGGGCTGGCGGGGGCTCAGCGCTCGGCGGGTCCCCCTCCCGCCGGGCGGGTGTGAAGGAGCAGCTGAGACGAATTGCAATACCTCCCACTCCTCTGCCCATTTGTTTCTTATGAATGCATAATGAATGCTAATGAATTCCTCACTTGGGGCATATGGTTAAGACATATAGAGCCTAACCTTGCTACAGAGAAGAAAGACCTTGATGTTACAGGATGGGGGAGAGCCCGGAGGAACCCACCGAGTCGTGAGCCGAGCTCGGGTCGGTGGGACCCATCCTGCTCCAGCCCAAGGTCGCGTTCAAATGCAAGGGCTGTGGGACCTGGAGGGGGAGAGAGAAATTATGCCCTTCCATACTAAAGGAAAGGCAAACGTATGTCCACGGATGTGTCTTAGAGGCTGAGAGTTGGCACGAGGTTAAAGGAAAAGGATTTCTCCTTTTTCTGGAGAAATGGGGATTATCCAAAGGAAAATGTTTCAAGCATTGCAGAGGGGAAATGGACACACACAGACTCAAAAGCAACGTTGGAAATGACCAAACCCACCCTCAGTTTATGCTTCTTTATGTCCGTTTAGCCCTTGGGCTTCTGAGCTGACAGCGGTGGGCGGAGGTGGCGCGTCGCAGCTGGAGCGAGGGACGGGTCAGTGCAACGAGCCCCAGGTCCCCGCACGGGCGCTGAGCCCCGACCTGGCAGAGGGTCCTGCCCTGGACAGGGGGTGATACCTGAGGGCTGACGGGGAGAGCAGGGCGCAGCGGGAGTGGTGTGGAAAGGCTGCGAGAGCACCGCAAATACCCGCTTTGGAAACGGAGAGAAGGACGGGAGGGCTTCAAACACCGAGGGATTAACAGGCGATGCAGTGGTGGGGCCCAAATGGCCCCTGTGACAGCGGGAAAGGCTCAGCATTGAAAGGCAGCTGACTCAAACGTGAGGATGATGATGGAGGAGACCAACACAGCCACACCAAAGCAAAGCAAGCGGGATGCTCTGGCCCCAAGGACCTTCCTGTCCTCAGTCCCTGTCCCTGCTGCCCACATGGCCCCCCGTGCTCCTTCAGTTGCATTCAGCCTTCCGAACACAGAGGTTTAGGGCTGTTTGAGTCTCTGTAGTGTAACCAATTAATCCTCGAGGGCCTGGCAGATATGACACGGGAGCCATGAGTAACCCCCACCCATCAGTACTGCAGCTGGTGACACGTCACGGCACCCCCAACGGCAAGCGACACCTGCGTTCAGGCACGTGAATCCCACCCAGCGTGTCACAGGCGGGTTTAGTGCCGTTATAGAAAGTCACTATAGGCCCGATGGTGTCAGCACAGGTGGGGACCCTGCAACAGAGGTCATGGTTCCGCTTTGGGCTGACGGGTGAGCAGGAGGCTTGTGAGCAGATTTCGGCTTTCCTGCCTACACACCTCAGGTGCCACAGCCTCACGGGTCAGTGCTGCCAACCCCGGAGTGTGCCCCAGCCTTTCACAAGCCAATATATTTGGAAACTACTAAGAGACTTATTCTTTAATCGGAAGAGCTAGAAACTTGATTCTCCAGACAACTTTGGATCTAGGCTTGAAGCGCAGCCGGTACCCCAAAGAAGCAAAGACTTACAGACCAAGATTGAAATGAGCTAGCTTAGATACCTGTAAAAACACAGATCTCTCTACTGGGCTATACGCCAAGCTCCTCCTGGCTGAGTTTTGGTTCTGCATACAGCTCTCGCCGCTCTGCTCTCGGTCCCAAGCCAGGCAGCCCTCGCTGGCTCCAATATTCCTCCATGGGTTGCTGTCAGGTCTGTGAGATGTCAACAAAGAGGCACCCTGATGGCCTGTCCCCAAAGGGTTAGAAAACATCGAGAAAATACTCAAGGACTTTCAAAGTATTCAAAACATGTCTGAAGAAACTTTCCCCCACACCAACGATTCTTTCAATACCAAAGACCGTCATAGGACCCCTTTGGAAAGCTGCAGCAGGCAGATTTCTGAGTGAGACCACCTCTCTTAATGGCTGGGGGCTGAGCTGACACGTGAGCGGGATGCTCCACCATCGGCATTAGGACTTTGATTGCTGTGGGTGAAGGTTTGTCTTTCTCCTTGCTATTTTCCAGCCAAGTTTATGCACATCCTCTCCCCTAAACCCTAGCAGGAGCAATCAGATGGACGCTCTGTAGCACTTCCAGGCATTGCCGTCCTTTGCTGTCCATCTCATGCCGTACAACAGCAGCTGAGATTGGTCAAAACGATGTAGAAAAGCAGTGTTTGCCATAGCTTGCGACTGCTGATTTATCAATGCATCTCCAAGAACAAAGCAGCCCAGGTACCTCACTGAGCAAGCGGTGGAAAACAGCAGAGAGCGAGCTGGAAAAAATTCAAAGTCCCTCTAAAAATTAAAATCTGAAAGCCAGCCAAGTCCCAGCAGCCGAGTGGAGGTGCGAGGCATTTAGTCTCCGGGGTGGGCAAAAGCAGCCGACTGCCGTATGCAGTGTGCATCAACACCTCTTGACACTTATGAATATGGGGCTGGTGCGGATGCCCACTTGGATGAAAGAACAGAGTGAGATTGCCAGCGTCGAAGTGGGTGGAAGGGAGGGATGATCTGTAGCAAGATGTTGGGTTTTCTTTAACCCTCTCGCACACAAAGAGCAGCCCATGCACCCGTTCGTCTGGGGTTGAGATGCGGAGATTTAAAGGCTGCGGTCGTTTGGGTGCAGGGTAACTGAAGGATGGCTCTGGGCTAAGCCCGTGGGAGGGGATCTGTACGGTTGGGGTGGGGGGAAACCTCATGTGGACGCTGGTACTGGTGCTGGGGGAAAAAAGGTCTGATGGATTTCTTCCAGCACTGGCTTGATTTCTGGAAATACTTGCGTTTGCTGGGAGCTGTGGCTGTTGAGCAACTCTGGAAACTCCGTCCCTTTGCATCTCCCACGGTACTGTGCACACAACTCAGCAGCAACCCCTGGCTCCTCAAAAGCAGGGAATCACGCTGCCATTAAGTTTCCAAGCCTTGACGACTTCTTTCTGCAAGCCCAGAGAAGATAGTGTGGTCACCTAAAACAGCTCTTCGCAATAAAAGATCATGGCAGGAGCAAGAAGGTTTCAGTGGATGCTGATAAATGAAGGCTCAGCTTGGAATGTGTTTTAAATCCCTACACCCTAAATACAAATTCGGGTAGGTGGGGGCAGCTGGCGTGAGGTCTCGGGTTGTGGCAGCCTCATTGACGGACAAAGAGGCTCTTTAGTTTGAAGTGCCAATCTCTCACTTTCAGACTTTGCAGTTGTGGGTTTTGGCTTTTGCCAAATCCTAAACAAAACAACAAAGTGATCCCAACCTGCCCCGCTCTCCTTCCTGCCCCTCCTTCTGCTCCCCGTGCGAGAGGCTTCCCCAGCAGAGCCCCAGGGGCTGGAGCGGCAGCATCCCACTATAAACCCTTCCCCGCTCCCCCAGAGCGGACCCGGAGCTCACCGAGGAATACTCCTCTCGCTACCACATTTGCATGACAGACGGCTCCTTTGCATTACCCACCTCTTCCCGCAGAAGCCCCCTCCATCCCTCCGGCATCCCGTGGGGATATCTGCTGTCGCAGGCTGCTTTCCACCCCCTCGCTGCCCACCCTTGCCCCCACTCCTACGTGCTTCCAGCAAAGCATCGCTCCAGTGTGCTGGCCCCACGCTAACTTCTACTCGTCCTGGCTCCTTCCATAATTTGTCTGAAATTTCAGACCTCTGAGATGCGAAGAACGAGACAGTCCTTCGACACCTGCGGTGACCACCCTGTGCAGACACGCTCCAGCTCGGCTCCGAGCCTCCAGCGCACCCCGGCAAGGGGCTTTGGTGGACAGGAGGAAGAAAGGAGCATCTCTCCAGGAGGGACGCGCTCCTTACCCCAGCTGCAACGCGCACCGTGCCTGATACGTTGTAATGACACGAAAATGAATAGAATAAACTGGCTGAGTGGCATTGTTATTAACCTTTGTTACCTCAATAAATCACACCAAAGAGCAGCAATTACTCCTGTTTCTGACAAATACTGGTTACGCAGCGGATTTCCCCCTCGCTCTCAGTCCCGTGCCCTCTCCCTCACTCTCCTTCACAACTGGGACCAGGAAGGCGCAGTACTTAACGCAGTATTGGAAGGAACAGGAATCATTTAATACCAGCTATAAAGGCACGTAACAGATAACAAGGGGCTTCCATGGCACCCATCCACTTCACTCTCAAACCGTCTGCTTCACTCTTAAACAAGGCAGCGGGCTTTCCGGGGGCTCAGCATCCAGAGTGGATCCCGGTCCCGGTCCCTAAACCCAAATGCCCAGCAGCACTCATTCCCCCAAGCCTGCACAGATACGGATACATGTATTTTGTTTGCATCAAGCTTTGGATCTCAGGAACTGCTGAATGAAAAGGTTGGAAAGTAAAATTTACCCTCCTCCAAACTCTGGTCCAAGGTTCGAGTCAGGCTTTTGGCCCCAAATCAGGACCAGCAATCGGGCTCTCTGTGTAGCACTAACTTGGCTTGGGTTTTCGTCACGCGCTCCTGTCGACGCCGGTACGAGTTTAGGAGTTTGATGCTGCTCCCAAGCCAGCCAATTTCTGAGGTCAGTGCCACGCTTTCAGATCGATAAGTTCAGAATTTAGTCAGCACAAACGGCCCCGCAGCCAAGTGCTATCCTTGCATATTTAAAGCTATCTGGGAAGAGGACCTTTCAACAAAGGTATTCAATGAGACTTAAAAATCAATCCTCGTTTGAAGAAACTGGCAAAGTATTGTAGCAAACATTGTTAAAATGCCCGGATTAATAATAAATCAGAGTTGACAAATACTTTTTGCTTTTTTGACTTTGTGGATTTGTTTTCACAGAGGACCTGGTTGTGGACAAGAGAGTTGAAGACGTTTCTTTAAAGAAAGATTCAGAATTACAATTCATTAAACTTTGAAGGACTTTCTGTAAACCTGGCAGAACCCGTATATTTTAGTTGTTGGTATTATCCACAGAATCCGCAGAAGTCACTTTGGAGATTTAAAAAATTCCCTGAGAATTTCCAAAGTCACATATGCAGTGAAAACAGTGAGATTATAATATCCAATGTCCAGTCCTGAAATAGTTTGAAGTGAGAATTGAACAAACGCTCTGTGGCCAGATATAGCTGAAGTTGAGGTTCCTCCTGCAGAGGTAAATTTGCTCGCGCGGCACGTCGTATTCCTTATTCCTGCCCTCCTTGTTACAGGTGCCTGCGCGAATGCACCGTCTGTGCTAACACCCCGCGCCACGGACCAGAAAACACAGACGCAGCGCTGGGCTGGTGACCATGCCAGGTGAAACCTTCCTTTTGAGATCTCTTTGCTGGGCTGTATTGGTTTTCTCACGCTTAGATATTCATTAATCCAGCATGAAACACCAGTCTCTGACACCAGCACTCTCTGGTACAGCACCGTGTCCCATGGCTGTAGGTGGTAGACAAAAACAGAAGACATAAGAGTGGCCCAAAAGTGCGGGTGACCCTTACGTCTCAGTCTGGAAGACACCGAGAGGAGAACAGATATGATCGTGTAAATACCCTGAATAAATTTCATGGCAATGGCTTATTTCCTCTGATACCATCTCAGCAGTGCAACGGTGTGTGGTTTTCACGCAGGGAGCCACAACCGGTAGGACCAGCGGGAAATACTCAGCTCTTTCGGAAGCAACTGCGTGTCTCGGTAGCTTTGCTATTGCCGGATCTGCAATGAGACCCAACCTTTGTTTTAGGTCAGCTCGAATCTAATTTAGGGAGGAATCTTTGTTGTATGGATGTCTTTGTGACTTATGTGCTCGGAGTTGATTTTACTCCCCCAATCTTATTAAGGACTTATTATAGAGTGAAGACTGCTGCAGAGTCCATGAGGGTATGGGAGAGGTGCCCTTTATTGCTAGCGAGGGGTACGTCTGCGAGATAGGAAGAGCGAAAGGAAAGTAAACGGGACATAAATCATCCCGAATGCCAGCCAGCAGAGCCTAAAACCCACGGAAAAACAAGATTATTTTCCTTCTCTTTTTCAAAGAGCAGAGGATCTGACCCAAACTCTGACAGCGAGTAGCGACCTCGGCACGCGTCAGGCGTGCGAGAAACGGGACAGGACCTCTTCCCGACTAACCTCGGCGACCTAGTTTCTGCGCTTTCATTATCCTAAAATCCTTCCTCTCCTGCCTCCCGCGCCGCTTCTGAAGAAAGGAGGTGGGATTTTGTCATTTCGATCAGCGGGAGAGGAGCGGGGCTCGTTTGGGGACGAGGTGGCTGGAGCCCACGTTTCCTTCCCTTTCTTTTCCGCCGCGACGGTTTGCAATGGGAGGACTGGGCGGCTGCAGGAGCAAAGTTGTAAAAAAAAAAAACAACAACCCACCCAGTCCCACATCACAATGACTTTTCTCAGATGATAAACATAATAATAAAACCCCTCCTAGAAGCCAATATGATGCTAATGCTTCTTAGCTCTGTCAAAAGTGAAAACAGCTCCTTGCTGTCAATTACTGGAGGGACAGCTGGAGTCTCTCCTCTCACTGTCAGGATGCAGACATATTGCATGTCATCGAGAAGGTAACAAATTCACCAGGACAGCATCACCATCTGTCACCAACAGAGACACCGCCGAAACAAAGGGTCAGGCTTCGGCGCAGAGCTCGGGCCTGATCTTACCCCGTCTTGCTCGTCCTCCGCTGCGAAGCGGAGGGGCGCAGATGGAGGTGGCCCCCCAAGCCCCGCGTCCGTCCCGGGGATACACGGGGGAGTTTCGGTTTATAGACCAGGGGGACAAGCTTTGAGTTTTGAAACCATCGTTTTCACCAGCAAAGCTCACGCCGCAGCCGCCCAGACCCCGCCGATGGGTACCAGCCACGGCGTGAACCACCGTCTGGTTTAGCACTGTCCCTCACCCAGTTCTCATCTCCAAGCACAATATTTTCCCGCGTGACCTCCTTATGCGCAGAGCATCTTCCTACGCGCACGAGTAGATGCGTTTGGGCTACTCGCAGGAGTAAAACAACACCCACGGAGGGCTGGGGGCTCAGGCTGTATGTCGAGTTGTTTGGGGCCAGATGGTTGATTCCCCACATTATTGAAGTCTGACTGCCCTGGATCCGCTCTCGTGAGGAGATGCTCGCCCACCCCAGGAAGGCGCTTACACTGGTCCAAACTCTGCACGTGATCTAAAATCCAGTAAAATGACAAATAGTTCTCTGATATATTTTGAGGTCATTTGCAGTATTTAACCAGCTCTCCAAAAACTTCAAAACATACTCTTCCAAAAAACCCCTCAATTAATAATGCCATTTTTAAAAAACATGTTTTTGAAGATGCTGTTCAGGGAGAATAGTGTAAATAAAGTAAATAATTTAAGCGATTTTTTTTCTCCAGCATATATTGTTGTGCTATTTAAAAATAACCCACATAACTCCATTCTTTCACTCAAGATGAGGCTTATTTCCAACTGATGAAGTGCTAATTATTTCGAGAGCAAAGTTTATTTTTGACAGAAAAATCATTGTACTGAAAATCACGTAGAGTGTTGAGACTTCGGAGGAGACTGAAAGAAAGATGTTTCTGCAAAACTAGCCCAATGTGACAATGCGACATGTTCACGTAGCTCCTGCACTCATGTCACAGTATTAATTTGGGATACCCTGCGGCTGCTGGCAAATGCAGCGCTGTGGGGTCCAGCTGACATCTGGGGATACCCTTTGGGTTTCCAGAGTCGGATGGCAGCTTTCCTGTTTGCTATCAGCTGCAAGATCCAGGACTTACAATTTATATTCTTAAATATCTCCATTGTTATATAGACGTCAGCTCAGGAGTCAGTCGGTTGAAGGAAATGAAGTTACGTGGAATTAAATACCACAGTTCAGACTTTGGCAGTCGTTTGGACGCTGCGTTGCTCCCATCCTGCAGGACTTCCCTGGAAACCCTGCCTCCCCCCTGCTCTGCTGCACAGTAATCATCCAAAATAAGCACTACTGAAATTTGATCTTAATTCCAAAACGCAGCAAAAAAAGTAGACTTGCTACTGCTCTTTCCTGACTTGCACTACTTCTGCTGAGATTTACAACCAGCAGACAGTCAGTCAGAGAAAAAGATGTTACTGCAGCCATAAGGATGCGTTTCTAACAAGGAGAAATAGCCCACCCTCTAGTCACAGACCTATATGCCAAAATTCATTTCATGCTTTAGGCTACGATAAATGACAACTGACTACCCTGAACCACACGAAATAACTTTTAAGGAAGTTACAACCGCTGCTCCCCGCCCTTCCCAGCACCGTTTCGTTTCTCAAACCCAGGACGAACATCTCCAAGGTGGAGAGGCAGAGCACGGAGCTGCGAGGCTGTGTCCCCCGTCCCCCCCTTCCACCCCTTCCTTGTCCCCCGGCGTTTGCGGGCTGCCTTGGGATTTCTCGCTTGACTCTCCTCCAAGGTTATGTCAAGATTGCCGTGATGTGGAAGTCACGGGATACTGCCAGCAAGAGGCTGGAAATGAGATTCGAATTGCGGCTGGCGGCCCTCCCCCCATCCCTCCATCCCTCCCCCCTCCCTCCCACCCCGCTGCGCCCTTGTCCTCTCCCGCAGAAATCAGGAGATGCTCAGGGGAGCTGCAAAACTTCCACACTCGGCACCGTACAAACTACATGAGTGAAAGGAGGAGTTTTATGAACTGGTTTGGGAGAATGGCTCATGTTCGGGAAAGGAAAGGTGGTGATTGTTGTTCTCCTTAGAAAGGAGGCGATGAAACGGTCCCGTGTTCACCATGAGCTGGGGCAGGCAGTTTGGGCTGCGATGACTGCCTTCACCTAGACCTGCCCCAGTCTCTTCTCTCAGGGAGGACGGAGGTGACCCACTCATTGCACAATTTCCACAAAACCCACTTCCCTGAACTCCCACCTTTTTCAGAGATGGCTCTTTGGCAGACTTTTAAATGGACCGTGCTCTGCAACCCTCACTGTTTTAATTTTACTGGGAATAGCAGACAGCCCAAACATTCAGTTGTGGTTCCTCTAACAAAGCCTTTCAGGGAGGTGTTTTCCAATACACCAAGGGAGCGCTACGATCTGGATCTCCACGGGGGTGCTGAGGCCACTTGGGAGCCTATGACAGAGCATGCAGTTAAGCCTTGAGGTCTCTTGAGCTATTTCTCTGCCTTCTGGGACATCCTTCATCCTCATCCCCACACGGAACAACATGCTCCATTGAGAAAATTGCCCCCCCAGAGAACCAAATCTGGGCAGTTTGCTGAAACTCAGAACCTGACCTCTCAATTTGAACATGATCCTGCCTAAAAAAAAACCCTCAAAAATTCATTTAGGGAATCATATCAAAGAATTGCTCCTTGAAGAAGTCACCTCAGCACAGAAACCTCCCCATTTAGCCTGCAGCTTCCAGGTTGAATGGCATNGGCACAGAAACCTCCCCGTTTAGCCTGCAGCTTCCAGGTTGAATGGCATGGAATGGATGATGCCTGGGCCACACGCTTGGGATGCAGACAAGGTTTTAAGTCTCTTGTTTGCAAAGGTTTCTGCAAACCGAAGCAAATCCTGCCCTGGCTCCCGGCTTAGTTTGCCCTGCGATAGGCTCAGAGCCGTATGAGGGTATTTTATCTTTGTGGCTACATAAGAAAAAGGCCAAATGATCAAATGCTCCACATACCCCTCTCTAACTCAGTCCACGCTGGGCGGCTGACTTCACAGCCGGAGCTTGCCGACTTTCACAAAGCCCTGTGTAGCTATTTTGGAACTAGAGCTGATCTTTAGGCATTAAAGTGGACCCAGATTTTAGAAGACAACTCACATCTCTTTTGAGCTGCCGCTCAGAACATTTTGCTCTCTCCATCGCTCTGCCTGCGGAGCCCCGTAGCCACNTGGACCCAGATTTTAGAAGACAACTCACATCTCTTTTGAGCTGCCGCTCAGAACATTTTGCTCTCTCCATCGCTCTGCCTGCGGAGCCCCGTAGCCACCACCAGCAAGAGAGAAATGAGAAACCCAAC
>RSEF01000020.1:7923534-7944944 GCA_003993805.1 Himantopus leucocephalus
GGGGGGCTGGACCTTACTCAGGCTTTCCTACGAAGTAGCTCCACCAAATTAGGAATTTAAACCGAGTCTGAAGCAGCACTTTGTCTGCATTTACAGACGTATTGCCCCAGGATAAGAGATGTAATTCTCTGAAATGAAGAAAATTAAATCATTACCCTCTTCACCCAAGCCTTTTTGCTGTTGGAAAGTTAGTTTTGCATTTAATGAATATGGGCTCGTGTCTTTCTAATGAGCATGAGATAGCTGATGTAATTGAAAACTTAAGCAGGGAAAAATCATTACAAGGTTTTTTTTAATTAATTTATTTTGTATATTTGTGTTATGAGTGATAGCTACCAGTAGAGTAATGGGGATGGAAAACCACAATTTACTCAACAGGCAATTCAAAACCATGTGCTGGAAATAGGAGATTCCCCATATTTTACCTGCCTGAAGGAAAGCAGCTGGGAGAGGGTTTTCTGCTGTACTTGCCTACGGTCTCTGGGAGATCCGAGGCATTTCCTTATTCCTGCCATCCTCCTCCTTCTTGCCACTATGAACTTGTGCTCATATTTTCTGTTCACCCTTTGTCAGATGGGAAACACCTCCTCTGTCCCTTGTTCTCCAGCACTGCCAACCAACCTGACACTTGGGAAAAGCATCCACAAATGGAGGGATGGGCAGGGAATAACGACTCCCGGGCTGGCATCCCTCGGCAGTCACATAAATGACTGCTCTCCCAGACTGGGCTGTATTTCAGGCTGGGTTTTTACCTTCCTTAGANGGCCAGCAACTAAGCAAGAACCCAAAGAAAGCCAGGGGAAAGCTGCTGCCCAAGGACCATGTTTCCAGGATTGCAGTGATGGCGGTAATCTGGGCAAAGAAAGGACTCTGGCGTNAGCCAGCAACTAAGCAAGAACCCAAGGAAAGCCAGGGGAAAGCTGCTGCCCAAGGACCACGTTTCCAGGATTGCAGTGATGGCGGTAATCTGGGCAAAGAAAGGACTCTGGCGTCCTCTGCTCATTGCTCAAACCTTCAGCCCATGTCTCTGGAGCTCCAAAGACTAATGGGACTGATTGTCACTGTGTTCCCATGTATGAAATTGAGGACGGAAACATGCATTTTTAATAATGAAAGGACATCGAGGGGAAGGGCAAAGGAGATGCTGGGGAGGGAGAAAGGTGGTTCATAAGGTCAATGTGATTCATAACAGATCCATAAATCTCTACCGTTAGCTGGCAATGCATTTCTCCATCTTTTTTGATATCTTTTCCCAGGTTTTGATAATCCCCATCAGTCCCCTGCACACTTACCTCTGGAGGCCAGCTTTCATCCGCAGGCCCATATATCATTCCCAGACAAAGATCTTCCTCCCTAAGCTTTTTATTTTCCTTTGATCTTTCACTAATAGTTCGATATTTTGTGTGTCCTTGCTTTCCCATGAATAGCTTTTCTTGGCTGCCACCATCCGCAGCAAAATACCTGTCATTAACCCCACTTTAAACCCCAATATCATTCTCCGGATAGTTCCTTCCACAGTCCTCGTACAAAAAAATTCCCTCCTCATTCTCATTTCAGAGACCGTACTTGAGCTATCCTCTCTAATTTCAAGAACAAAATCAGAAGAGAGAGAAGGAAAAATGATTCTGAGAAGCGCTCCCTGCAGGGAGTTTTCCTGGAAAGCCGCAGTCACCTCTCCGCAGAGGCTGGCGACCGCGAGGCTGCGTTGGTGCAGTCAGCACCGGGCTCCACGCACCGCCTTGTCCTCGTGGAAGAAGGTTTCCAAAGTAGCCGAGAGCACGAGTCAAGAGCATAAAAAGACATTTCTTTGCAAACTGCAGAACTGATTGAAGATTTTACCAGCCTCCAGCTTTCCTTTCCTTCCTGCCAACAGCCGGGAGCGTGCGAGCGTTCCCTAATCGCTTCCACGCGGTCATCCATCTCCTACCTGCAGTCACTGGCAGTTTCAACTAACCCGGCTGATTTTGCCCAAAGTGGATTAGGGAGTGCGCATACCATCACTCCTACCCGCAGGGCCGGGAACAGACAGCGGGGGAAAGTTAATGTCTTCAAGTAGCATCACTTGATCTGGGAGAGGATAAATGGCTGAAACAGTAGCCAAGGGTTATGTCCTGATCCCGGTGCATAATTTATCCACAAATTGGCTTTCTGGAAAGAGGCAGGAGTAGAAAAACACCACTGTTTCCAGGCAGATTAAACTGAGATATAAGAAGGTTGCAACTCTACTCCGGAGCTAGATCTGGACAGCGATTTTTCTGCTTTTTGTTCCCACGAACGCCCAATTTAAAATCAAATGTCAGTCCCGACTAGCTGTTCGGATTAGAACAGACGCATCTGGAAACACGCGTTGCCCTGAAAGCCACCCAAGCTGGCTCTGAAGTTGAAGACGAGGGTGGAATGTTCTTATCCCAGAGCCAAGGCTGTCGCTGCGCGAGCACAAAAGGCAGTTGGTGGGACATCAGCTTGTGGGAGTTTCCTTAGTTACCATAAGGAAAAGTTAAATGTCACAGTCTCCACTGGATCAAATCTACAAGAACGGAGATGATTTATTTGAGCTCAGATCTGGGTTTAGCCACTGCTCGGAACGTGAGGCTGGGACACGGAGCGTGCGAGAAAACTGAGTTTGTGGTTTCCAAGGTAAAACTGGAGAAGTCAAGGCAACAAGCCTTAAATGAGGTTGGGAGATCACGGTCACCCTCATCTATCATTTATTTTGTCTTCACCAATATTTTAACATACGTAGCTTGCTCTTATGAGCTAAATAACTACGAAATTGTGTATCTGAGGAGACAAGAGGCGCACAGTCTATGAAGCAGCAGCTCTGGTCTTACCCTCATTTCAACTTTCTGGTGACATCAGTGTTATCCGGGCTATATCCAATATCACAGGGGTGTGAGGTGACAGCCAGCACTCGGACGCACCGAGGGGGGATTTCCAGGCACCCCGACCCGCATCTCCCCACGCCTCCACCACCCAAGAGGCGGCACCGCCCAAACCTTCCACCTCGCGCTCACTTCTCTGCTGACCAGAGGCAAATCAAAAGAAGAGCCTGCTTGAAACGTTATTGGCGGTTTAACAAGATGCTAATNCCACCACCCAAGAGGCAGCACCGCCCAAACCTTCCACCTCGCGCTCACTTCTCTGCTGACCAGAGGCAAATCAAAAGAAGAGCCTGCTTGAAACGTTATTGGCGGTTTAACAAGATGCTAATGCCACTGCCAGCGCTGAGACCTTCGACAGTATTTTTTTCTCAGCCCAAAGCCCACCCTTTCAAAAGTCAGCACCACTTTAAAGAGGCAGAGGGAAGAAAACGGTACTCATTAATCATTATGCCACGACAACACTACGGGGTGATTTCTGCTCTACGCCTTTTCTCACAATAGTATGCAATTTAATTGCTTTTAAAAAAGCTTTAATGATACAGACCAAAAGCTGATCTTAGCAGCATCTTTTCTACTTCAGTGGAATTAAGGACACAGTTGGTAGTTGACAGAAATGAGTGACTGAACTGCTTCAAAAAAAGGCAAATATATCTCAAACCTCAGTCAGGCTAATATGAGACTTGCTGCAAAGGTCCAGTAAGATACCTTCTACCTATTCTGAATCCAAAATGCTTTTCAACTTTCTGTCTGGCCAATGTATATCATTTCAGGGTGTTTTGACCCAGGACCTTCCTGTCTATAATAACCCCTCTCCGAGGGGCAGGTTTTACAGATGAAAAGCGGATGGAGACATAGATGCACGGTTAGTAAACTGAAAAGACAAAACGGATGGGGACACCGATGGAGTGCCAGAGCACCTTCATAAAAATTAAGAGTCATAGACCGCCAGGTGTTCAAATAAATGTGGTGTGTATCAGCAGATCCAGCTTTTCAGCAGCTCCCAGCAGGCCGGGTGCCGGTTACTCTGTTGGCACTTCACTAGGATTGTGTTAGACGCCAGGAACTCCTCTGGAAAAATCAGATTATTATGAATGCATCTGATCCGGAGATGGACTTTTCTGCAGGTCTGACCCAGATCCCAAGTGTCTAAAACTGCAATCCTGTATGGATATTGCAGAGAGTTAATAAGATGGGGCAGTGTTCAGACAGCGGCTTCTTTTATGAGAAAACATATCCAAAAGTCAATGAATGACTTGTGTATTTCTGCCGCCAGCTATAAAGGACTTGCTTTAAGAGTGATTCGGGTCACTTCTGCTGTCACTGCTTGCAATGTGCGTGCACGTAGAGAGTAATGAGTGGGCTTTACCTGCAAAAGGGACAAGCCTGTGGCATGTGCGCGTCCGGAGGTGTCTGATGAACACACCACACACAGATACTAAATGCACCCATGCTTTTATAGCACTGGACTTTGTCACCAAGTTCTCCGGTCTCAGCATGCCTTTTTCTCCCTGTGTGGGATTTACCACTTATTTGACACCTTCTCATCTTCTGAGAGGGCAGGGCTGGACAGGCTTGCTGTAGCGTGCCTTCTCAGGGAGGGCTTTACAGAACTGCCACAAGGATTTCTGCCTTTTCTGGATTTGAAGGAATAGTGCCTTTCCCCTATCATTACCAGGAGAAGGAGAATTTCTGAGCCCTGGGGTAGGAACAGGCTGAAGCGATGGCACCACAGGAGCGAGAAAGCTGCCCGGCGTTGCAAGTGGAAGCCAGCCCCTTGAGAAAAGTGTTCAGAATTCAGGCTGGAGACACAAAGAGGATGAAAAACGTCACTTGTTGGGGAGGAGGGGAGAGAAGGGAGGAATGCAATTTGGGAATAAAGAGAGAGGCCTCGTTCCATGCAGCTTTGCCTCTGGAAAAGCATCTGTGACCATCTTCTCCCAGCCAGAAATGTGCACCGTGACTCTATCCAACCCACACAACATGCTCAGAGTCATAAGGTTTGCATCTGTTGTCGTTCACAGTCGTAGGAGAGCTAAGGCCAATTTAGAAGAGATTACCTTTCTAAGATGACGGGCCTTGCTTTCTCTAAGAGCTATGCATGGAAACATTATTTGATACAGGCACGTACACAGCAAACTTACTGGAAAATCTTTACCTCGATGGAAAACATTACTCTGCTCATGTATCAGAGTGCTACGTTACTTTAGATAGCACCTTAAAAATGCCTCTGCGATCACTTTTCTTAAAGGGATGAGTTTCAGTGTTGATGGCGCTGCCTAGGAGGATATTTTCAATGCAATCTACAGATATCAGCGATTCATTAGATTTAAAAAAAAATAAAATAATGCTTTGGGAGTTGCAGGTCACGGACAGGTTTCCCTTTTGGACCAGGATTGCCAGTGAGGGGGTTGACACCGCCCTGTGCTGCTGTTTTCCAACCCTTGCAGTCTACGACTGAGGAGAACACAAACACGGTCTCATTTGTCCCGTGCAAAAGCCCCAGACTTGGTGAGAGCAGGGAATTTCATTATTGCTCAGGAGTTTACGTGGGAGTAGAGAGCTCTAAGGGCCAACGGCCCAGCCATGCTCCGAAAGAACAAGAAGCTAAAGCTGCTTTTTAGGTGAGGTGATATTTTTAGCTAGAGAGAGAAAACAAAGAAGCGAGGTAAGGTCATAGAGCAGGTCGATGGCAGGAACAGAAAGAGAGAACGGATCTCTCTCCTTCCCAGCTGGTGCCCTACTCACAACAAGGTCTCTCCAGCTGGAGCAAAGCCTATCCTAGAAAATCTGGCCCCATATATGCTAACTTTCTTCCTATGGCTTTTATTTCATAAAGGGTATTCAAGGCTCAATCTTGCATCACAGTATTAGTTTAATGTACATTTATTTTGTCTATGTTATCTTTCCTTTCAAGCGCTTCAATATGTCTGAAAATCAGAGACAAAAAGGGATAACACATTAGACACAGTAACTCCCAAGGAGGCAGCCACGGTGTGAAGAACATTGAATTCCCATATGATATTATTATATTGCCTTCTTTGCTGCACAATGTTACAGTAAGTAAGGGGATTATCTCCTTGTCTCCCAATATATAGATGAGGAATAAAAAAAAAAAAAGAAAAAAAAAAAGAATTGCCTTTGTTCCAGTAGTTCTTGTCTGTTTGCCTACAGGAAGACAAAATCCTGCCTATTCAAAATTCTCTCCTCCTGCAGCATCACTCTCTTTCCTCAAGAAAGCATCTCTGTCTGACCAAAGGGAGAAAGGAGAAGGTAGAGCGAGCTAGGAGATGCCCCAGACGTTCATCATCATATCTTACATAAGTGTCTCCTTTGTCGGGTACCAAGCCTTTAGGTGGACACGGCCCTTTGGACGCTGGTATGTTTCCCAGGGCTTTGTCCTACCCTGAGGGTTTGAGCCCTCCCGTACGGCTTCAAGTCAAAGAGGGGACCGTCTCAGAAACTGGAGAGAAGGTTTAGGTCCTGTAGTAGGAATAAAGTTAAATACTGCTAAAGATATGTGTCTGTGCCCATGAGAAAAGTACAGGCAAAATATTTCCAAGTTTTTCAGATGTTCCCTTGGACAGTGGCTGTTGAGATAACAGCAAGGGGTGAGGCCGTGCCAGCTCTCTTCCTTCAGGAAAGGACTTGCAAAGCAACAAGAAGAGCCTCCACATTTCTGGAACCCCACTCATCCAGCTGCAAGGAGGTGGAGCACAGCTGGAGAGGACAGGCCAGCGCGGGAGCAGTTCAAGTGCCAGAGCATCTGAGTAGCTGGGGCCGCATGAACTCCGTCTACAAAATGTCACCTTATGCCAGAGGCAAACCGCAGCGGCTGGAAATCGCAAGGTAAGGAGCGGAGATTGTTTCCCCAAAGGTGCCCAGCTCCTTCCAGGATCAGGTCCTTTCACCTGACGTGCCATTCAGCCTGGTGTCTGACCTAATAATTAAGATGTCCTTCCTTGTCTATTAAGTGTGGAAACCATCTCCCTCTTTACCCCAAACATTAATTTAGAAAGCAAAATGCCAGAGTGACTGCCTCTCTCGTGTAATTTTTTCCCCCTTCAGATTCCCTTGCTTCCTTTATTTAGTGCCAGCAGAAAACAATATGGTTTCTTTCATTGTCTTCTATTAAGACTTCCAAGCGAGGGGGGAGATTATTACTGCTCCAATGTGTGACGACATAATAGGCTCCTGTCCCAGAAAACAAAAGTCTTTGCAAGACGATAAAGAGACAAGTCCTACTTATGATGTCACTGAAAAGACAGTAGTAGAAATAAAGAAAGGAAAGGGGGGGGGGGAGATAAGAATAAACATCTGTATATTGAGAATAACAATAACATTTGTTCTGCTTTTTATTTCTGAAAGCTGCCTTAAATTGTGCCTTGTACAGAACAGAAAAGACTTTGTGTGTGTGTGTGTGCGCGCACACAGATGGATTTATAATAATAAAAAAATCCATTGAAATGCAAAGTTTAGGATTTCCCCCCTCCTCCTCAAAAATAAAAAGATCAAATAATTCTTGACAAAGAAAACCATTCCAGTTCTATTTTTTCCCGATCTTCTCAAGTTCTGTCCTTTTTTAACAGCAAAATGTAGGATTCTTCTCAACAGAGAAATGTGTATATTTCCGGAAATATGCTTTAGGTGGTATATCTAGTAAGGCATGTGAACAGCAGGAATTAGAAATGTAGGAACTGATGTGCCTTCAGTGCCAGTACAACGCGGATCATGGTGGAGTCACTCCTCACTCACGGGCTTTTTCCAGGAGGGCAAGGGCGGGAGCATGCTGGGTTTGGATCGAGGCACGGACACGGTGCGAGGACCCCTGTCCTCGAGCCAAGCGGCTGCACCTGAACGGCGCAGAGAAATGCCATGCAGAAGCATGAGCTGCGTCCCAGCAGCAGCACGGTTGTGTTCACACTGCGAGACGCTTGAGCTACGATGCTGCTTGGGCACGACGGCGATGCTCCCGAATCCAGAGGTGGCTCAGACACAGCCACACCGGGGGCTCAGCACCACCCTCTGTTCTATACTTGGTCATAGCAACGAATTGCGCCACCAGTGGCCCCCACAGGGACAGTCTGGGCTGATAGCAGCATATCTGGGTTTATACCAGCAGTGTTTGTCCCTCTCTTTAGAAAAGAAGAGGGAAAACACCTTTATAGTTTTAATATTAGAGTTATATATTAGTTTGCATACGGCTTCTTGGCCACTGGTTGCAAGGTGAGATCATAAAGTGCTCTCTGTTCGGTAGAGAGGGGAACCGAGGCACTGCAAGTCCCCAGCAGTGCTGGCAGAGGTTGCTCACCGGGTCTGCGGAGATCCTAAAGCAGGAGGATAGAGGAGAGCACGACAAATCACAACCCCGTGCAAGGAGCAACAACATCACTTCCCGCAACTGCTGTTGTGGGGACCGCTAATAGCTGTTTCTCACGGATTGCCTTAGACCCCAACATAATCAGCCTCATTGCATCAACTGCTCTAATGACTATTTCTTGCTCTTGAAGGCGGCATTATAACAAAGGTGGGCATTATTTGATAAATAGAACCAAACTATGCATTTACATCTGATTTACCTTCTCATAGAGTGGTTATTCCTAAGACTTGCGTGGTGTTATTAGATCTATATGCATGTGTATTAATAATAACAATTGTACTTGCAATTAATTTTAAAGCCCACCATCAATCTTTCTTAGAATTCAATCTGATGCACAGCCAGAGGGAAGGGACGTGTGCACTGAATTTCATTTTAACCCCTTCCTCTTTTTGTTTGCCAACATTGGATTTACGGTGAATAATAAACCGCGGCGGCTATTGCATTCCCAGGCCAGACCTGAAGAGTTAAATTCGCCATTGCGGGGAGATTGGACATCATCAAACCCTAAAATATCAATAAGTAAACAGAGGAGAACAATGCGCTCCTCCCTCACGTGACTGATGTTACTAGTGGAATTAGGAATTAACTACAAGATTAAAGCCACCATTTTAATTCATCAGACAAAGCTGGTTATCTGTACAGCCATCGTAAGCAGGTGGCCAGCTTGCGAGCTACCATGGACACAACGGCCAGTATAATGCAAAGTGGACCGGGAGGTAATAATTCAGCCGATAACCCCTGACACACTTATTCAGTTGCTAATTCGCTCTGCGCGCAGGAGCTGTAACCAGCGTTTAAAGATGTGCTATGATATTTAAAGCCTAATTTATTCTCTTTATTAAAAATGATATCAAACAATATTTCACTCTCCCTTTTGGTGAAGATTAACTGTTTATGATCCTTGTGTATTAGGTGGGGCCATAACCGTTATTCACGTCAACTGTTTGGCTGGGGCATCTGAGGCCCTTCAGATTAATCGTTTGGCGGTTATTTGTTAACGCGGAGGAGGTATCACGGAAGGAAACAGACCCAGTTCTGAATCAACTTTGTGCCAAGTATTAAAAACATTTATTTGAACTTGATTCTTTATAATGACCTTTATACTTTGATGCTTTTTATCGCAGGTAGAGACATATTTTCAAATCTGAGTACAGAAGGTTTATTCTTAGATTTATTTAACACCCACTTTTCCATAACTGAATTCTTTCTAAAACCATCTATTAGACCACTCTCTAAGCAGCTACACTTCCCAGGTGTCCAAACGTTCAGCAACTTGTAAGATGCATCATTGCTGCGAGTAGGCTACAAATACCATGGTCAAGATGCACCATCTAAAATTCCCCACCCAGGACCTGGATGAGCAATTGGGCATCAGTATTTCCAGTTTCCCTGGGGAACGGATTTATTTTTTCTCCTCTGGACTGTCTGGCTCTTTTCCTTGTGCATCATTTTCCTGGCACAGAAAGCAAACCTCACTGCTCATCTATTTTAGCCTACAAAGACCAGTGCTGATCCTCCAGGTATGCCACAGGTCCTCTGAACCAGCCCAGTTAAAAGGAATCATAAAAGTCATATAAATGTGTGTGGAGCACCATTGTAACGGCCAGGGAATTTCTAAGGCTATTTCTTTTAGTTGTGCATTGTTAATGAAACGTCATTATGAAAGCAGACGCCTCCTCTTACGGAGGTGAAGTTTGAAATAACAAAATGGAATCAATGTAGAAATAGTAATTAACTGCCCTTCCAAAATGCAAGGAAGAGAAGTGAATGGAAGTCATAACGCAAGGTAGCACCACCTGCAAGGGTAAACCAGGACACCACCTCCCCCAAACTTTCCCTGAAACAGAAACGGAGCATTAATGGAACAATACCGCAGCGCGGAGCTGTGAGTGGGAAGAGACGTTCAGACTCCAACCTAGACACAAGCCCAGAAGCCGTAAGTGTCCGGGACTCTCTTTGGCTTGATGTTGGTCTACAGGATTTCAGAGATTGCTTCTAGCCGCGTTCATGATTTGAGGGCACTACGACAGTTAAACTGCATCGCACATCCCACGCCTCCTTTCCATTCATTTGTATCTCCACATTTTCTAAATTTTAACCCACAGAGAGCGCTTTCATTTTTTGTCTGCCATAAAACCCCACCGGCTCCGGAGGGATTCTGCCGGCTTGTCATAAAAGGCGCAGATGTTAAGAGCTTCCGGAGAGCGGCAGAGCCGGCTCCGTGGGAGCACGCGGCTCCATCCCGTGCCGCTGCAAACCTGGCACAACTCTGCCAACTTCAGCATGCTGTGGGGAGCAGAATCCGGGCCACTGGCTGGAAACAGTAGGACAGTAGGCATTTTCTTGCTGTAAAGCTGAGCTAGATTTGGATGGCTCTTACACCTCCATGGATTTACAGCAGCTGAGTGGCTGCGGAGCAACTCTGTTTTCCCTTGGCCTAAAGGGGATCCTAATTCAGAGCTAGGGAAGGCAGGCAAACAAACGAGCTAGCAAACGAGAGCCCTCTCCATCCTTCATCACTCTCATCATGCCATGCAGCTTCATTTTCTCCTCAATCACAGCAATGCTAGCCAAAAGTGTTTCAAGAAAGAGCCTGTAGCTATATAACACAAACCCCCTGCTAGTGATGGTAAATTTGGATACGTAGTGTACCCCTTCGGTCCCATTATTTAGTTCCCCTTTCTCATTTTGTCACCTCAGTTGTACGCACGTAGCTACCTGGGCGCACAAAGTCACCTGCACCCCCGTTTGAGGTGCACCTTTGCACCGGCAAGTCACCCAGGAGAATGCCCCCCCCCACTCCTGGCGCTGCAGAGGCGACTACGCAACAGCCGGTACTCATCTCATGCAAGTAGAAATTCAAATTTGAGATGAGGAGAATAGAATAGGTCCCTCCTGCTCTGCACCTCTAAAGAAGGGAGGGATCGAGCTGGAGCTCCTGGGACAAAGGGGCTGCGGTCAAAGCGCTGGAGTTGGGGATTTGACCCGAGGTTTCTCCTGGGCTCTGTGCTTCCCCTCCCCATCTGTGGAATGGGGACAACTGCGCTGTCCTGAGAGTACGACAGTTTGTCTTGGAAAGCAACTGAGATAAATAGATTAAAACTGCGCTGGTGGAGAGCCACAGAGAAGAGGGTCACGCGACAGCCTATTCAGACAGTTCCTATTATTAATATGTAAAGCTGTCATACTTCATAAGATCACATCCAATGTAATCAAGAGGATTTAGTTCACTAATATAGCAGCAGTCACACTAGATAAGATTGCTTATAGGGATAAGAGTGTACATTTGTCGCTCCATTTTAATTAAAAAAACCCTTAATAAAAGGTTGTAATGATAAACTGATAAGCAATTGCGTTCTCCCCTTCTCCCAGTAGGTTACTACACAAAACTCATATTGCAATTAGAAACCTCCCACAAGACACCATGGGCCATACATCAATGTTGCCTCAGCCGCAGAGAGTTACTGGTCACCCCACTTTGTGCGCTCAGTTGCTGCTAACTAGATTCTTTTTCCCCCCACCTTGATTCACAAATTATTTTGCCAGACAGGGAACAACCCAGAGTGAATTTATTTAACACATCCTGGTGTTATGACTAAGTGGGAAGAAAATCCTCTCTCCGAAGAAAACTAATTGAAAATGTAAGTAATTCCAGCAGGACGGCCCTGCTGCACGCTCCCCCTCGAAAAGCTCAGTGGTAGCACGGCTAAACGTTCCCCCCCTTCAGCTGAGGTGTTAAAGTCTATCTCTTCCCCTTTTCGGGAGATGAATTATGAAATGGTGTGATCCAGAGCTCCAGCCTGGTTGGACGAGAGGTGCATGTCGATTTATACAACCGAGCATATACGTTCCTGTAGCAGCATGAAGAGGCATGCTGCTATTGAAATTTCAGATCATTTTGCAGCTGCAAACTGTAATAGCAGTAATAATAAACCAGAAGCTGTGCTATCCATTAAAAAGAACCCCAGACACTCTAGCATGTTTGTTTTGCCTCTGATTTTAAACATTCAGCACCAGCTGAACTTCTCGTTCACGACTCATTAAAAATGTCCTGCATCTTTTCATACACACGGGCTACCGCGTGGACCCGGAGATAAGTGCACAAGACGGGAGGAGGGACAAAACCCGCGCTCTCCCCTGGGTTGGGGGACCGCCTTGGTGCGAGGTTGGGTGGTTCGCTCCGCCTTGCTGAGCCGCGGCTGCTCAGAGGGCAGGAGGGAGGTGGTGGTACCTTCTCACGCGTCTCTCTGGAAGGCAGATGCTTTTCTAGCGATAAAAATCTGGAAAGTTTAGAGATTTAGCCTTGGGTCTAACCGGGCTGGGAAGCTGGCTGGTCGCGTGCACGTGTCCTGCTGGAAGGCGGCTGTGCAGCTCCCCTTGGATGCGGCGCCAGCCCGAGCTGCAGCACGGGGACAGGCTCGGAGCCCGGCCGCAGGACGCTCGGAGCTCCCGCACGGGCAGAGATGCCGACGCTGGAGGGTCCTGAAACTCAGTCTGCTGTCTCAGACACAGAAATGACTTGTTTCAGGTCACAAGCGCTGGTGTGTTAGATGCAAGTTGAGATTTTTTGCCTACGAGAGTCTCCCCGCGCCGCGCGTGCTGTGGGTTGAGACGGCTGTGCAGAAAGCAAAGCCCAAGCAACCTCCGCTGCTCCTCCCCAGCAGAGAAGGCAGCTCCTGCCTTTACCACGGCACAGTTCTGCAGCTTTAATGGAAGGATTTCTCTGCCTCACAAGGTCTCACAAGCATCTAACTTCATTATTCAGACCGTGGAGGAAGAGCAAGATCTGTGCGATGGTTTGAGCGGGGAGTCTGCAGCCTTTGTAAGGGTCCACCTCTGGTTACTCCAGAAACCTCACGCTACAAGCAGGCGTTGGAAACCATCTCTCTCGAGTCGCTGTTAATAAGGACAGTGGGAGAGAGCCACGCAGCCACTATTGCAATTTAAAAATCCATTTGCCCATTTGAGCAGTGACAAACTGGGAAGGCGCCCGGGGCGAGCGGCAGCCCCATCCCCACCGAGCCGCACTGCCACGCTCCGGCCGGCGGCTCCAGCACCCGCGCCGTCCTCGGTGCTGGGCCGTTAACCGAGGATGGTCAACCAAAGAGCTACGCTGGGGTTTGTGAAGCTGAGAAGAGCACTGCAGCCCCGTGAGAGGATAGGAACATTTATTTATCAATAATATTTTCTTGCTTAGCTTTTTTTTTGAAGTGTGCCAAATTAACACAATAATGGCAATGTTGATTTTTTTTATCTCTACTTTTCAGTGAATATGAATGCTCAACTCTGGCAGGGCTTAACTTTGTGTATGAAGAGGGAAAAAAAAATCCTGGTAAATATGTTGTTACTGATTTAAAAATCTATTTGTTCAGTAATTTCTGCTGGAGCCATCATTATCTTGCCAAAGCAGCTGTTGGAATATTAACTAGACACAGCAGTAACAAGTGGAATATAATTAGCACTCCTTGTTCCAGTGAATTTTCAGTTTTAACTAGGAACAATTTGCAATGAATCTCTGTGCTGTTGTAATTAACTTAACTAATGCACCACACATACCGATGACTGTACTCGGTACTGTAGGAAATCACCGAGGGTGCTGCGGGTGGGGCAAAGCTATTGCCTAATTCTGGCCAGCGATTACATACCAAGGATATCCCCCCTTGCTTTGTGCGTTGTCTGCAATTAAAGACCGGCACCGTATATTTGTGAAACCATAAAAACGAAATTACAAGGGGATACTAATGCCTCACACTTGTTTTCTCGGGTATATTTTTGCAGCGTGCGCTGTTAATACGCAAATAACTTCCCAAGCATTGAGACAAAAATGGTGAGGGCAGAAACACATGCATAAAAGCGAGCTTTCCCAAGAAAAGCCGCTCCAGAAGCTCCATCCTGCACAGCCACATGTACCATTAACTTTTAGTGCCCCAAGTAGCTCTTTGTAGCCACTGGCATAAGCCAGAGCAGCCAGAGAGGCTGCTGTTAATTAAAAGAATCACTATCGCTGCTCCGGTACCCACCACCACGCCAGTCACAGCATGCTCTGGGGCTTACCTCCCCTTTTCACCAATGCGTTTCTTCCAGCCCCGTCTCTCTCTCACTTCTTTTTACTCTGGAGACTGGCATGAAACCACAGTCCTGCAGTATTTCTGTAAATAATTCTTCCCGGGGCTTTGTCAGCCCCAGGGCCTCACTGGACCAAACCCTTGCCTACATCACTCGGGGTTTAACCCCCACGCACTGCATCCAAGCAGCTTCTCCGTAGCAGGCAAGCCAGAGACTACGTCTCCATCATCTTCATGACGATGGGCTTGTCAAGCTCTCCTTGCCAAAGCAAAACCCGCGGGGGAATAGCAGCAAACACAGACAGAAGTTGTTTCTGAGTTACTCTGTCTTGTTACCTTTGGAAGCTTCATGGCGAGACAATAATGGGTAAGGTTGTCCCCGGTACTGAGACGTTAAATATGTGGTGGATTTTGGGAAGGCAGAGCTCAAGGCTTGTTGTTTCCTCTCTTACCCTTGTCTCCCAGCAAATCTGGTCTTGCTGGTGGGGGAAACCTGTCTAGATAACTTTATCCATGGTAGACACTGCAGCACAAGGTGTCACCACTGAGTGGACATAAACTACGTACAAGGAGAACAGAGACAACATTAACTCCACCTGAAAACACTTTTATTTACCCTCTCTGTGGTCAAGTTTGCAATAATATGACGGAGTGACCATCCTCCTGCGCATGTGCATATGCGACTCCGACAGTATAGTTGGGGTCAATTTGTTGCTGAAGATGATCAAGATTTTCTTGCAAAATTTCATCATGCAATACTCTTCAGACGTCAGCTCCTGGAAGGGCGCATGGGAGAATGTCAGCATTCCAGTTTCATTAAAGAAGGGTAAGTTGCTCCCTAGACCTTACAAGCTATTCTGAAAACTGCCCCTATGGCTCAAACCAAACAAAAGAAACTCACAATATCTGGAATTTTTCAGGTTGGAGTCTAAGACTTTTACTTTGGATCCAGTGGCATGAGTTGTAGCACCACTCAAGATTTTGAATCCAGGGGTGTAGGCGTTGCTGTCCTCACAGAATCATAGATTGGTTTGGGTTGGAAGGGCCCTTTAAAGGTCATCGAGCCCAACCCCCCTGCAATGAGCAGGGACATCTCCAACTAGAGAGGTTGCTCAGAGCCTGATCCAACCTGACCTTGAATGTTTCCAGGGATGATCATAATTTCCTGTGGGAACCCAGGCTCTGCAGGCAAGCTGCTGTCTCCTGCCTGCAAAAGCATCTCCCTGCGGAAGGCAGAGCCACAGCTTCCCAGAGGCACGGGCTGGCCGAGGCTGGGGACACCTTCCGCACGCTGCGAGTGCGTGAGGGCAGCCAGGATCAGGAGATTGTAGGCACTGTATAATCAGCCAAAATAACCATCACCGCCTGTGCCTTACACCAGTTCCTCTCTCTTTGCCCCAAACTGTGTGCTGTACCGGGCACAACTGGCTGGGCACGGTGCGGTGGTGGGACTGGGCGTTCCTGTGTGGACATCCATGAGACAGAGCTCCATGTGAAATACCCATAAGGCTCACAGGTGGCTGTGGCTGCTTCCTCATCCTCGTACTCATTAAAAAATATTTAAAAAGTTATCTTTTGAACAGTTTTACAGAATAAAACCCTGAAAACTGCTGTTGTCCTCCACAGCATCAGCAGGAGAATCAGCACTTCAACACTGTCGGCTCTGGCACTGCTGACCAGGACTGAATCAGCCCCGCATCTGCTTCCGTGGGAGATGGCACGTGAAATAAAGGTGTTCAAATGTCTCCTCTACGGCGTTTTCTAAAAGAAACAGCTTTTTCCAAAAGTTAGTTTTGAATGAAAAATTTCCAGAATATTTCAGTTTCTAAATTTTCCACTTCAAATCTTCTTTTTCCTCTGAAGCCTTTTTTGCCTGAAGAGCAAAGGGGGAGGGGGGACCGAAGTCAAAATATTTTTGCATACATTTTTTAAAAGCTTTTTTTCCCCCTAAAATTTATTGTACAAATAACTCATTTTCAGTTAATTCTAGCCCACGTGCGTTTCCCTGGATAACTTCTTCTGCTTCTTCTTCTTCTAATTATTATTATAATTATTATTGTTTGGGTTTTGGTGTTTTGGTNATGCATTATCGGTGATTGGGACTTTCCTTATTTTTGGTCTCGATAACTGACTCGTAACAAGACTCCCACAATCATATTGAAGAGGCTGAGTACAGGCTACGGACCAGTCCGGCTGTGTAGGACTTCTGAATCAGGACAACAAACGCCACATTTCTTTAAACGCTTAGTGTGATAGGAAGAGGAAATTAATTTTAAAACCTTGACAGCAGAAAGATAAAACAGAAAATAGAAAAATAAAAGAAATAAAATAGGAAATTGGCTATTTTTACAAGCAATAGGAGTGCTACAAATAGTAAGCCGAGCTGATACGTCGTCACCAATATGGAGAAAAAAGATTAAATAGAAGCAAGAAATGTGGTGGGGGCTGTGAAGAGCCGCTTTCGTTTCTATAAGTGTTCCCTCTTGCCTGGGCTCCTACAAGAGAAGGGAGTTGGGAGATGGTCCATCCTGGACCCCTTCCTCGCAGCCTTGCAGGCAGGCGGGGACCCGCTGACGTGCTCTGCCGACGCCTCCTGCATCCCGCGGAAGACGAGCCGGGGAGCAGCAGCTCCGGAGGCGTCGTCACAGCCTCTTTAAATCAGGTGCGAGCTCCCAAAACCCAAAGAAAAATCCTACAACTTCAAACCATCCCGAGCCAAAAGCCCTTTGTGAGTGCAGGAGACAACGTCACAGAAGGCGGCAAAGGGCAATTTCATTAAGTCGTGCTGCTGCGAAACGCAGTGCCTCCCATCTAACTCCCGAAACACAAGTGAGGTGGGCTCCTCTCGCGCGCCTTAAAAAGCATCGCTTCATGCTTCCTTGTCTTTTTCCATTAAGATCCCACACGCGTGGCTATTCATCCCCGCAGCACACAGGAGCCAGATTGTTTGCCGAAGTGATAGATGAAAAATTCATTCTGTTTTGAGGATGTTTAAACATTCAAAGCAGGAGCGTAACCGGCTGCTGGGCAGCCAGCTTAGCAGTTGCTCTCCAGCTCCGAGTCTCCAAGGTTCGGGCTGCAAATTCCAAACCCTACTCACGGTGAAATAAAATCATCAGAAATTTGACTCAGATTATTCTTTGCTTTGCTTTGTTTTTAATAAGGATTTTTCGGTTTATAGATCCATCCACACTGTAGCATTTTACAGTTTATTCTCCTGAGCTTGACCAGGGCTGTTGTGCATAAAGTAATGAAAATCTTGGAGTCCGAAGGGAAACATCTCGCTGTGTTTGCGCGTGTGTGTACACATACATACATTATTTTGAAAAACGAATTGACAGACACCCCTATGAGATCATGCTTGCAGGCTGAATTTCCTACCCTAGTTTTTTCTACAAGACTAAATCAAGACGTTTATGCTACGGAGGCAAAAGATTTGAATATCTAACTCTTCCCCACCCAGTATGTGCCTGCACACACACAAAGCCAAGGCAGAAAATCACATCGCTTTCTCAGCAGATACGTATTCCACCCCTGCAAAAATGGTGTAATCTGTTTTCCCCGTAACTGGAATTGGTGATGTCAGGGATGCTGATGGCGGTGTCAAGAAATCAGCTGAGCCTCTGGTAACGGCATTTGCACATTTGACTTTTTATTCTTCGGGGCTTTATGATTTAAAATCCGCAGTTTAATCTGCACCCACCATCTTGCATGCGAACTGTAAAACACCCACATATCCCGACACAGAAACAGCAAATGCTCTTCTCTATTGTCAGCCATTGCTGTCCGAGGCCAAAAGAAAGAGGTCACCCATAATAATAAGGTCAACCATCACCATGGTATCTGAGCACCATTTGATTTAAAGAATGCTGTAAGAGTCTATGGAAAATGTAGAGGCAGCAAAGGAAAAGCACTCAGAGTAACTTCAGAAATAATTGCAATGCAATTAAGATGTGCCACCAAAATGAATATTTCAGATCAGAGTTCGTCTGCGGAGAGGTTGCTAGCGTTATAAAAGTTAGAGGCGTTTAGGCTTGATTAGGCTCTCGCATGCAACTCCGCAGCCAAACACAGAAGAATCAATGGATTTGTGTCAGTAAAAATCCGCTCCGGGAGGAAAACCTTGCTTAAAGGGACGTAACCGTCCCCACTAGCAGCTCTGAAGCCTCTGCCATCAACGGGTGGGCAGCGCTGCTCGGGATCAGGCTCTGACGCTGAAATATTGCCGGACCAAGGGAAGGGAAGGAGAGGAGGGAAGATGGAGCCGCTGCGCATTTTCACAACTGCCTCCGCATCTGCAAGAGGCAACACCTTCAGCGGAGTTCCTTCAAGTTTCACCATTTAAATGCACGTGGGGAACCGCACTGAGAAAAATCGGTGTGATTCCTTTTGTTACCGACGTCTCATTTAAAAGGATCTTTGTCTCCAGGCTGCCCGAGCAGGCGCAGAAGGGCTGCGGTCCTGCGGCGCGCCCGCCGCGGGGGCCAGCGCCAGAGGGAAAGGCAAGGACCTTTCCAGCAGGCAATGCCCAGGTTAAGCTGCCTAACCCCATCGGGGAGCAGCCGGTGTATGAAAAATGAGGGTATTTCGGCTAAAAAATAAAGTAAAAAGGGAAGGTCCCCCATCCACCCCCCTGCGCCCGCTGCCTGCCTAAAGCCCGTTTCAACCCTGAGCATCTTCTCCCCATCCAGAACAGAGCAAGGATGGGCAGACGAGCCCAGCAAAGCAGCCCAGCCCAGCCAGGGAGCAGCCCCAGTGAAGCCAGCCGGGCTTAAGGGAGGGTTTAAAATGATAACTAAGCATGTTTTGCCTAAATGCTTAATGATTCAATGCTCAGGTGAAGGGGATCCATGCTGGCAGCCCAGAGGGTCCGACCCCAAAAAGCACTGCAGGATTACGAGCGCAAGTTAAAAACCCCAAAATCTCTTTGGAGAAGCAGAGGGGGAGCGGCTTTCGGAGGCTGCTGTTCCCAGAACCGCACTGCAACTCTCTGCAGCAGCACTGTTGTGAGCAAAGACGAGGCTGTTTATCTACTAGAGGCGAGGATCTATTTTCCAGAGGGCAAGTGCACCTCCAGGGAAGACTGTTTTGGTCATTAACGCAGGTTTAGCAGGCACCATTATACATCGCGCTTTGCTGGTATGAAGCTGTAAATATGTTTAAAATTCTCATGGTTGGAAATCGGGGGCGATGCTCGCCCAGGCAGGCAGTGGTCCAGGCAAATACGAGCCCGGGGCAGCTTTGTTGCCTTTTTATGATCCCCACCGTACAGCAGCCTTTGATGTTTATTATGAAATATTATGATTTAAGTGACTACGGTAGTTCATGAAAAATGACCCCTGTAAATGCTGCCTGGGAAACTAGATTCAGTAAATTAGCACATTCCTTAACATGATCCTCCGAGCTGTACAACGAATGTTAACTTAAATGTGCCTAAATGGACAGTTCAGTAGCCTATACATAAAATCTTTAAATGATTATCCTATTAAGGCCTATTATTGGAGTGGTTTAGTCTTGTGCTGTATCATTTATGCAAATGAGAGAAAACCTGAAGTTACTGTTACTTTTAGACAAAGTGCAAATAAGCCTTTCATTGCATATTAATGAATTGCTAATACCGCGGCTCTTCCGGACCCATCTTTATGCAGATTATAGTAATGCTGTTTGCACAGTTGTATAATTTGAACTTTCTCATTTCGAAGCGCCTAGACTAAGATTTAAAACCAAAACCAAACCCGATACCCTGCAAGTTAAACCAAACAAAGCCCCGAATACTCTTCCTACCGAAATACAGAACTGGAGCTGCGGGCTTGCTGGATGCATTCAGCTGACTGTATTTTGCGTTAAATACATCAAAATTATTTTTTATGAGTTCGGCGTAAAACTTAGCAGATCCAAACTGCAGCTCAGGAAAGCGTTTAGGAGCAGACTGAAACCCATCCATATTTGAGATGATTCTTAAATTTAAGCACATTTAAATCCCACTGGTTGCAGTGACAGGCTGACATATGTTTCGGTGCCTCTCTGAAGGAAATATTTTCTTGATTCAGGACTTTAGAGAACACATCTCATCTTCGGACCCAACTCATACAAGCAGCCCCTGTGATATGAGACCCCTTAGGTCTGTGCAAATTCCTCAGGTATGAGAGTCAGAACCACAACCAAAAGTGTAAATACTCGCTGGCTCTAACGGGAAGGTCCGCAGAGCGAAATAGAGATGATAAATGTGATCAATAATGACTGTAACTTGTTAAGTTATATCTTTATTGAAAACAAGGAACTGCTTCCAGCTGTAAGAAAGGTCGGAAGAAATATATATACACTGTTCCAGGGAAGTAATAACGCGCTTTTATGTAGCTTCAGCAAATTTGATTCCAGAAGAGAATCAACAAAAGTGCTTGATGGATCTTAATTTTTTTAGATTTGCTTGTTCTGTTTTACTGCTACCTGATATAATAGCTACACAGTCGCTAATAAAAGTTATCCTCATAAAACATTCTAGTTCATATTTACACCACCGCATTTGAATAAATATTAGAAAAGCAGAGTCATGCAGGGAGCAGGCAGCTCTTTTGGAAACACCTTTTAGTGCGAAACGAAGGGAGGAAGGACTGGCCAAAACTCAGCTCTCTTCCCACCCGCGGGTGCCCTGAGAAAGAGGTGGCTTTGCAGAGGGATGGCTTCTCCCCTACAGGCGCTGCCGAATCCAGATTTGTGAGAGCAGCAACACGGCCGACGCACCGGGCTGCGCTTTGGGTTCCATTTCTGGGTCTGCCGCTAACCTGACATGCAGGTTGGTGACACGCTGGTTGCTTCTCCTTCCTCTGCTGAAGGTGACAGCAATGTTTGACAGTAATCCTTTGTGAAATTCTGTTGTTTCTACCGAGGGGAAGCACTGCATCCACACAGGAGTTACCATAGACCGTTGGGGTTGGGTTTTTTTTTTTTTTATAAAGGGAATTTACACTCATGGTTACAAGGAAGAAAAAGTCTGAATTTTCAAGAGCTCCCATCTTCCAGACACTCACATGGAAACAAGCATTCCTTCCAGTGCCTAAAGGGGCTATGGGAGAGCTGGGGAGGGAC
>RSEF01000020.1:7945044-7961841 GCA_003993805.1 Himantopus leucocephalus
TCTTCAAGGTCCCTTTTAACCCAAACCATTCTATGATTCTATGATTCTTTTGCAACCACCAAACTACACATAGCTTATTGGGTTTGAAAGGGTAGATTCCATATACAAAACAATCTGAGGACCTCAACAGCAAAAGTACCTGACTTTCTGTTACCGCCATGCATGTTTCCATCATCCTGAGGCTGACAAAATATCAGCAGTGGGCACAATTCAGCCAGGCGGGGGAGGCGAGATGCCTGGTGCTCCATCACCAGCTTCTGTGTCTGCCCGCTTCACCTCGAAGCCTCAAACGTTCGTATTTACCCTAGATCATCGCAACCGCTTCACAGCCATTACCAGCTAGTCGGTAAATAACACGTATGCTGTCTAAACGCATAACACACAAATGCTCAAATACATAATTAATGCGCGTTTACCCTTGAGAGCTGTTTTGGTCTCCTGGGTAAGTAATAGGTCTTTTATTGTTTAGACGTAAAGATCTCTTGAGCCTCTTTTAAGGACGTGCTTTGAGCAGCTAAGAGAAGGAAAAAAATCGCACACAAGAAATCTATAGGTGATTTCATTGGCAAAAACCGCCGTCCTCTTCTGCTTTGCCATGGCAGGTCTTCATTGAAGAAGACTGAACAACAAGAGACTCTGCTTCTCCTCTTGCAGAAGACCAGAATTTGAGGTAAGGATGAAGGTGTGGGGCTGACCTTACCTCGAGGAGGACCCCGTCCAGCTGCTGCCCTCCCATGAGCCAGCTGGGAGCGTGCAGAGGGGCTTACAAACAGCCCCGCAAGCAGGGAGAGGACTCTTGGGGTCCAGAGACCAGTGAACGTGAAAGGAAGCTGAATTTGAACCAACAGCTTAAAGGTAAAAGGGCATTTATGTTTCTTTGCTAATTCTAAAGAGCATGCAAGCCTCTCGCCACCCTCATTTGGAAGGATTACAGCATAAAATTCTGCTGTGGTATCAGGGCAAACCATTTCTAAACAGCTCTGTGAAGCCGTGGTGACCTTCTCCAGCCGGGCTGGGCAACCACGTTCAACAGGAGAACATGAAGTGAATTCAAGCAGCACTATGCTCACGAACGGTTCCTTAACACGACCCTAAAAACCCCACACAGGTGCTCCTGGCATTCCATAAAAACCATTACTGACATGCTATGCTTGCGCGCATTCCACATTTCCATTTTTTGTATGCATGAAACGTTAACGTTCCCCATTTTCAATAGCACCAGAGGGGGGCAGAGCCCAGGCCGGCGCGGCGGCAATCCCCCCCCGTGGCTGTGCGTGTTCGTGCGTCACGGTGCCTACTGGAGAAGCTCTCCTTTACGCGGTTCTGGCAGGTATTGATGCGAAAGCCACTTTAGGACCCTCTTTCAGCCTAAAGGGATCGACTATACCTACGCGTGCCCTAGCGCGCCGCAGCTGGCTGCGTGCGGGGGGAAGGGTGGGTGCCCGCGCGCTGGCCCCGGGCTGCCGGCGTGGCCCAGGGGATTTCCACCCGCAACTCATACTCATTTCAATCTCCGTTGAAGGCTGCAGCCGTAATTTGGGAACGGTGTTTGCAAAGGTGGGCGTGCGGGGTAGATGCCAGCTCTCATCATAGGCTCGTACAATAACGACCATGAGTAGTAATGAATTTATGAGAAAACATCAATAGGGAATATACCCCGACGTATTTAATTTAGAAACATAACATGAACTGCAATACCACATACAAACACCTGACACAAACGGAATTGGGGCCTTTCCTACGTTATAACAATTTTGAGGAGGTCAATAACTGTTTTCAAATATAAATAGCATTTGCTTTTGTGTTTCCTTTTATAAACGATCAAATTAAATTCGCACCGTTACTTCATTTGGGCTCCCCTCCTTTTATGTTTAAAACACGACGTTATTACAGACTTACTTTATGGGTAAAGTAACTAAGAACAATACAAGCGTCATAATGAAAAAGATGTGCAGCATTTTACACTGCATAATAAATGTGTGTCCATATCAATGTAAAACATACAAATGGCAATAATTTAACACTGAATATTTTTCTGCCTTTAATTAAAATAAACTAATAAAGATTTCAGAGATGCATTTGCTTTAATAGAATGCAGAGTTATAATTGGTGACCTATTTTAAGCAATTTAATTTCCCATGACCTGTTTTCCAAATTAACATAGTAATAGAAGAATGTTTATTGTGTTTGGGAATATAAGTTTCTCCTTCAAAGATGTCATATGCCTTTGTGATTTGATTTAAAGGTGTATTCTTTTATTAAAATGTTCATATAAAGAGCTTGTAAATTATGTAAATGTTTCTTTTTATGGCATTTAATGAGCCTAGAATTTTAAATCAAAGCACAATCAAAGAAAATAAACAAGGACATCTTGAAGATTCAGAAGATGACTTTAAAAAAAGCCTATCAGCTAGGTCGTACCAAATACATTTGAACCCCCTTTTTCTTAAAGCGTTCATGAGCATACTTTCCCCAACTATTTTATTACATTCGTGCGTTTGTATATACACATCAACACACCCATGCACAAAGTTCTGTATTTTACACACACAAGTTCAATCTGCAGCTGTTTAGAGATGGCAGTTTTTAGAATCTCATTAAACTCTTGTGGCATTGTGNAAAAAAAAAAAAAAAAAAAAAAAAAAAAAAAAGAGATCTTCCCTTGTGTCATTTTGAGGCACCTGAATTATTCCCAAGTTGCGTGGGGGGCCCGTTTCCCGGCTCTGCCGCTTCTGCACCAGCGCACGGAACGCAGCTACGAGCAAGCTCAGCCCGCCACGACGACAGAGCCCAAATCCAACAGTTGGGGCTGACTTTTAAATATTAAATCCTCACCTTTAAAGAACGGTGCCTGGACAAGTTGTGGACGGTAGTCTTATCGATTTGGTGAAGAAAAAAAACAACCTTTTTTTTTTTATTTTATTTTATTTTAGTGAGCATTTTAATTTTCTCCTGACCCTTATTGAGTTTGAGGGCAAACTGCCTGACAAAACGCTAGACTGAAATCCGTCAGACCGCAGGGCAGGGGACGGGGGAGCTCACGTGGGGTGAAGGTGCTGCAGGGACACAGGTATCCTCCGTGTCCCTCTGTGTCCGGCAGCTGAAACCTCCACCCAGGTAACGAGCCCAACGCCAGCATCACGCAAAGATGTGTCCTGCACGTGTTACACTGGAGGTAATCCTGCTTTTCATTATGGGATTATGGAGCAACGATTTACAAGGCTTCGGAAGACCTCCAGTTTGTTCGGGGCGGGGGGGGGGGGGGGGGCAAAACAAGATTNGGACGATACAAGATTAAGGCCAAAGTATTTTATAAAAACAGCAAAAAACACGTATTGCCTTTTCAAACGCAACGTAGGTGGGGGTCCCTAAGTCATAGGGCGTAGTGGAGCTGTTTCAAGGGGTTACGCAGGGTTAATGAATTATGTCACCTCTGTATAAAACCAGGTCTAAGGTTTTTTATTTTAATTATTTTATCCTGCTGAAATGTTGTAGATCAACCTTCTTTCCTGGGGAAACAAGCCACTCCCCAATTCTTCCTATAGTTCAATAGGTTTCCTTGTTATACACATATACGAATACACCTATATATGTTTGTGTACATTTTACTGTTTATATACATTCCCACAACTGTGCACAGTTCCGTATATGCGTGCAAAACGGACTACAGCTCAAACAGTCCCAGTCGCGGCTCGTATAAAGTCTCAGTCGCTCTCCACAAGACTCCATCATCTGAAAAGGTGGGAGAGAGGAACCCCCCCCCCCAGAACAGACTCTCTAACGTACCACGGACGCACGTGCCCTGCCCGAGAACCTCTCCGGCGCTGCGCTCTCTAGACCGTCTCCAAATCACTTGCGAAACGTTGGGGACCACGAAGGCGCATGTTTAACAAGAGGAAGCTCTCGTCACGGCGTTCGTGCCTCCGTAAATATGCAGAGGAGCTGAGCGAGTTTAACAGGGGTCAGCCGCTTGACTAGCTCTCTCGGTGACGAGCAGGACATCAACACCTAGACAGATGACAGCCTCCTCCTCCAGCTCGTCTCAGTTTCGTTAGGGCTCAGACAGCCGCGTGGCATTATTTTAGCAGTGCATCCCCACAGCAGAGGAGATGCTCTCTAACAGCTTGTTATAGCCCCATCTGTTAAGAATTTACAGCTAATGTATCTTATAACACGGGTTTTTATAGGTAAGAAAGAAGCATTTGGCCTGGTTAGGAGATCTCTGCGTGGCTCTGTTCGTGATCTCGTCGCCTGACACATTTGGTTCAGTATTTTGGGGAATGGGTATTAAAAATATCAATGATTCATCCATCATTGATAAACACGCGGCGATGTTCAATAAGCGTGCTTCAGCAGCAAGAGCTCTAGGTATGTATATATAGATGAATATGTCTCCTACACGTGTTTCAAGCATGACTGCCTCAGAACAGCCCAAGCTATAAGGTATTTTGCACTCAAATCCAAGTTTTGTGCTCTGACAATTTAAAACACACGATCTATTAAAGTGCAGGGTTTGGGGGTTGGTGGAGTTGGGGTCCTCAGCTGGACCCCCTCGGCCAGCCGCTGCTGTCCCGGCTCCTGGAAGTATCAGGAAGAAAAGGACAAATTCCCCACTATAAGAAATTTACAGCCTGTTTCCGTTATATTATTTGCTCTTTATAGCCTTATTAAAGCACCGAACGGCTGAAGGCTCTGCTGGGAAGACTCAGAGGGAATGAACGAAATGGCTTTCGGTGGAGAAAGCAAGACCAAATCATTCTTTTCCTCCGAAGACCAAGGCTAACCAAGTTCTGATTTACATCTGCCCGTTGGGTTGAACTCCTCCGTCCACCCGGATCCCTAAAGCGCCCGCTGTCTCGGGGCTGGACGCAGCCCTCAACCTGGGACCGCGCAAAGAGCCCCCCGACGCGCAGGCTCGGGAAGGAGCCGTGATGGTTTGCCCCGTGTCCCTCACCGATGAGCTGCAGCGTGTCCTCCAGCCGCCCCAGCAGCTCCTGTCAGAGAGCAGGAGAAATGGGGGGGGAAAGCACTAAAACAGACAATAAAGGGAACGCTTCAGAAACCTATCCATCGGGGATCTTTTAAAAGCATTGATTTCTGGGCTTCAAGAGAGGAAAAGGAAGAGAACGATGTTTCAAGGGAAAAATAACAGCCCCCAAACCCCAGACTTCATGCTGCCTAAATTTCCTATTGCCGTCAGGAGCGGCAGTCCGGGCTGGCTGTGCTTTAACGCCCGTACGGCGGGTTCCGACCCCAGCGTGTGCTTCACCAGGATGCCGCTCCGACACAAACCCACCCGCCTTTCTGCCGTCTCATTTTCGGGGGTCAAAAGGCCCAACGCTGCTCTCGCATCCCTTCCGTCCCCGGGGCAGTTCGCCTGGCTCCAGTCAAGCACCCGCTGATGGAAACAACCCCGCGTGGAAGCCAAACCCATGCCCTCCGTTTCCTTTTTATTTTATTTTTAAAGGCTCTGAACTGAAAGCGGGAGGAGAGGAGTATCTGGAGATCTCCACGTGTATTCTTTATTCAAGGGGTAACAGGGAAAAGCATTCTGCTGCTCTGAGGGTGCACAGTCAGTGATATTAACAGCGCATTATAGAACGCTGCCGAATAAACGACAGACAGCCAGGATTTACAAGGGGAACCCAGCACATCAAAGTACCCCGGTGACGACACGAACCACGCGAACGCCGCTTGAGCGTGCTTGCTGCCGCTCCGGCATCTCGAAAGGCATCCTCGTGCCAGCCTGCTTCTCTTTAATCTGTGCAACCAGTTCATCTCGCCCTCCGACTCTCCCCCACCGAAAGGCTGATGCCTTTCTGGTCTGTCTTCTTCCCTTCGGGTACCTGCTCATCCCACACCCTCCACCACCATCCACCCCTCACATTCCCTGCTCTCCCTTCAGTCTGGTCCTCTTCCCACTCCTCTGCTCCTCCTTCAGTCCAGCAGGAAAAATACTGCTGAAATAAATCATCTCAGGTCCTATTTAGGACCAAAAAAAATTACTTCTGTTGTTACCAGCCTGGAATATCCACACAGCCCTGCCTCGACCTTACGTGCCTTTGGTTAAAGGGATGTTCCATTATTAATCCAGCTTAGAGCTGGATTAACTTTTAAAGATACAAAAATGCCCGCAAGCCAAGTAAGGTGATATATTTTTGGCTGGTTGGAACTGGCAGGCTGCCGGGCAGGGTTAGCAAGCATCTAGAGCTTAGGAGAGGTGCTTTTAGATATAAATCCCAGTGAAAAAAAAATAAAAACAAACAACCCAACCAAACAACCCCAAAATAAATTACGTAAGCAACTAACAGCCAGCAGGTCACGCAGGACAGTTAACGTCCTCCGGATACATTCGTACTCTACGAGAAATTCCCGCTACAGACGGAATCCGCCCAGCCTGGAAAACAGATTCACGTTCTGACCTGGCGAGTTTGATTTGGAAAGGGGAGGGATGAGGCAAAGACAGAGAGGGGGGAGAAAAGGTAATTCAAAAGAGGAAAACAAAAACATGCTGAATAGAAAAGCATTGAAGGGCTGATCCAAAGCCCACTAAAATTGATGTCAATGGGAGGTTTTTGTTTTCCTCCTTTCAATAGACATTGGATCGTGTCCCTAGAGAACAGTTTCCAAATGTGGCCGCTCTAATGAAGCATCTAGAATCTGCGTTTGGAGGCTGAAAAATGACAGTGGTTGCAGCCCCCCCAGGTAGGGTCTCTGCCTCGTTTGCTGTTTTACTGAACCTAGCGTGGGGTGGGCTCTCCTGGAAACCAGACCCGACCAGCAGGAACGTAACCGGGAAGAGAGCAGAATGATGGTTGTGATGAGTGAAATGTGGATTTTCACATGCACCTGCCCAGGGAGAGCTGAAATACCATCCTAAGGCACCCCCTCACATTGGAAATAAGATTCAAATTCAGATACAAATTGAGATTTGTAAACACATTTAGAATATTAACTTATGCATCAACAGACAGGTAGATTTTAACATATGCTTTAAAACAAACTCCTAAATGCTGTTAATGTACGCCCCTCATCAAACTGGGCACATCTATACCCACAGATTCCTGCCGGCTGCAAAATACACATCCGTTGTGTTTGCTTTCATCGCTGCCTGAAGAAGGGATTTATGAGCAGGATACCTGCTTTTGACGAGCGTACCAGTGAGGAGCTGAGCAGAGAGGGAGAGAGAAGACGTTACAACACATCTCTTCGGGTGCCCAATAAAACAGAAACTGTTGAGCCGTTACTGCTTTGCTCCTTGCAATAAAGTTCCTTGTTCAGCCCTAAAAGGAGACGATTCTTACGAGTTTACCTCTATTGCCATATATCAAAAATACATAAGCAAAAATAGTCAGATAATGAGAAAAATTACCTTTGAATAAGTATCAGATAAAAAGAAATGGTTAAGATCTCCCATGAATTATTCAAGCAGCTCCAAATATAAATCGCCACAAACAGCAAGAGGAGATCTTGTCTTTCGGCATGTTGCATGGGTCCTGCCACAACCCAAACAGCACATTTCACTCGGGGAGCTGCGCATTTGCATTGCCTCGAGGAAATCCAATGGGAGACAACGGTACACAGGGCAGAATGTGCTCTTCTTCGTCTCACGCATCGCATATATATGTTTTAAAGCCATTTTGTGCAACTAGGATCTTTCAGCACATAACGTCTCTGTTGAAAGCCTACTACTGCATCCAGAGGGTTTCCCAGAAAATTCTGCAGCCTAGGTGCCGCGGTTATATGTGTCCCAGGACACTAGGGGAAGTCTGTGTCCCACGGCTAGAAATTGGGGCTGTAGAGCTGCAAGGGAATCTGTGCTCTGATATAACGAAGAGGGATTCTTCACTAAACGATTCTGTTCCTGCAATACTGACCGTTATTGAGATGCTCTTGGAGGAAAAAAAAAAAAAAAAAGATACTGGTTGGTGGCTAAACCTGTGTAAATCTGTTTATACCAATAGGGCTGCACCACACAGGTCGAATAGCAGAATTTGGCACGAAGACAGCGGCACTTGGCTCTCCTACCTTTCTAGGACACAGTGTGCAAAGGACAGCGGTAATGTGCACCGGTACTTGTCTGAAACTGCAGGGAACGGAGCTCCTCTCCTCTAACTTTGGTCACCGTGTAACGTCGCCGACGCCTGATTAAATGAAACGGACCCAATGTGGAAACGCAGCCTCGTGCGACCCGCGGGAGCCCGGCCGAGCCGCACAGCCGCCCCCCGGCACGGCGCCTCTCCACGGCCAGGGGCGTTCCGCACCTTTCCCCCTGCTCCCCTTCCTTCCTCACCCTTCCCTTCAGCCTCTCCTTTCCTTTCAAAATTTGGGTCACCTTTTTTTTTACGCCGGCACAGCTTTGCTCAATGAAGACTGCTTTTTTGCAGTTCCCCAGGGTAGGAATACAGTGAGGGTTGATGCTACAGGGAGAAAGACGGTTATCCTTCCACAGGAATTAAGCTTACTCCTTTTGGGGTTATATGTGTGGGGGATATAGAGACAAATATATATATTATTTCTTTTCACAATATTCCAGATAAAAGTTCAGAATATTACAAACGTGCAATCTGCAGAAATGCATGGTTTTCCTTAAATGCATGGGGGAGGTCAGAAGTCTTTATTTTTATTTTTTAACTCTGCCTTTCTTTAAAATATAAATCATTCTGCTGCTTTGAAAGCAACACACATTTGCATGTGCCCACCACTCGAGAGTGTCTCTCTGCCTTGCCCGAGGAGCATGTGCCTAGCTCGAGTCCCCACGGTGAGTGGCAGAATCTGCCATATGGAGGTCACCTTGTCCAGGTCCATAAATAGCTTTTTCCTAAGCAGGGAAGGGAAGGAGCTACTGCGAGTAATGAAAGAGGAGGCTAGCTTGCGTCCGTGGCACTGATTGGTGCCAGGGTTACAACACGCAGAGACTTGTCATGCCAGCAGCAGCGATACCGTCAATCTGCAGGCACAGAAGTCACCTCGTTCCACCGCGCAAACGTGTGCCAGCCAGTTTTTCATTTCAGTTTTCACACAGGGGTTTGGATGCCTTTCAGGAGGGGAGAACAGATACTTCGGGAAAGGTGTCCTTGGGGAGACGAGAGCCACCCCCAGGCAAAGGGCGTCTGCTGCTGAAGGAGGCGCGTTGGGGTCTGCCGGGTCGGTCCCACGCGGTGGGTCGGGGCAGGGGGCGGATTTTGATGAGGTGAAGAAGCAGCATCGAGGCAGCACAGTCCAAGCCCCCCACTGCTGCCGAGAGCTGTGTAACGGCCCAGGCACGACGTGGTTCAGGCACAACAACGTAACGGCCATCAGTCAGTCCCCCAGGCTGTGGCAAGGACTTCTCTTCCATGCACCAACTGGAGATGGAAAAGGCAGGATCTGCACCTTGTGCAATGAACCTTTTCGCTTTGTTCGGCTTTCAAGACACCAAAACCTACCCAAATGCTACAACAGAACCATCCGATAGCCAACAAGGTGCTCCGCTAGCAGCAAAGTAATTAATAACCTTCATTTAAAAATAGACTGGGGGATGTCACCTAGTGTGTCACGTCAGACTGACTTTCACAGACCAGAAAGCACACTGTCGTGTTTCCATTGCAACATCCTGTGGAACAATGTGAAATTGATGAAAATATTGCAAAACTAATGTTCCCAGGCAAATAACAGGAAATTTAAAGGAGGATGGAATGGAAGGAGCAGAGAAAACTGTTTTCTCTGATTTTAATTCAAAATTATTTCGGAGCGCAAACACTTCCCACAGCGCCTAAAGTCTGAATTAGCACCAGCCCTCTTTTTGCCCCAAAATGTTTGGCAGGTAAGTCATATCAGCATAGAAGGTTAAGGAGGGGGCATAAGATCTTGATGCACTCAGTTTGCAACTTTTTGGACGGTTACACCCGGTAGCAGCGAGGTGGTTATCCAGCCGCTAAAATCCCCGCGTGCAGGTGGTGCCGGCGCTCTCCTCTCCGTCCCGCTAAAAACGATCCCCTCCCATTTGCCAGTATAGGAAGGGAAGAGCACTCATCCCTCCACGACACCTTTTTGCATCCCACAGGCTGCAATCCCCGGTTTGATCTTGTTCAGTGTGGAACATCTGACACGCCTGTGCTGGGGAGGCTTTAACCGCTCTTATTCCTTCTTATGATACCCATGACTATAGGATTGGATAAAAGGGTTGAACAGATGGATGGATCACGTATACACACTGTAAAGCCTTTATCCTTTGCTAGGTGTTGGTTTAAGCGATACACGGTATTTTTAAATAGCCTCTTCTCTTTTTCCTTTCCCCTTCACAAGTTTTCCTCTACGTTCCTCCCCTCGGCAGTCTCTTCCCCCCTTTCTCATACAAACACTTTGAGCCAGAGTCTTGATATGAGCAAAAAAACACCCACCATGAAGCAGCCCTAAGCCAGTGTTTCCTTTGTCCTTGCTCTTTAAAAGCTGTAGTTGCTGCTCAGACGAGGTAACGGGCCTCATAACACAAGAAGTATGTTTTTCAGAACTTAATGTCCTCTGCCACAGATGTTGTCTCTGCCAGAGGCTTATTAACACCTCAGAAGAGCAAAGCCCTGCCCACAAAGGGATGGGAATCTAAAGAAGATACACAAACAAAGGAGGTGAATGTTAAAAGCAGCTAATGAGGGGGAAAAAAACCCCTCCACCTTCCCATCACCGCACTTCAGAACAAGTAGCATTGCCAAGCACTAAGAACCTGGGGATTAAAGAGACAATTTAGGAAGACTTGATGTGGGGAATGGAAATCTCCTGGAAGACATTAAAAGAACACAGAAGATCAGCGCACATATTTGGGGAAAAGAAGAAAAACCTAGAAAAAATATACATGTATGTATATGGACAACTTTGCAAGGACTAACAGAGAAGCTATTCGGAAATAATCAGGCGCATTTATTTCCTATAAGGGAAATTTAAATTTGAAAGGAAATTGAAACAGGGGGACACGCACAAAGCGGTTTCATTATCAAAAAAAGATGTACGTTCAAAGGGACTTACTGAACAAGCAAACCCGTTCGTTTACAAACCTTTTTATTTAAAACCAATCCTCTTAGAAACACCAAGAAGCACTCAAATAAAATATCCCCTTCACTGGCTTGTCCTTCTTGCTTTGGAAGTGCTGTGCGTTGCTTTTGAAATTATTTTTTTTTTCCCCCAGCGCTACACTTGGTCCTCTTCAGCAGTGGAGTTTCCAGCGCGCTGAGGCTGCCCCGCGCGTACGCAGGTTCCTCTGCCAAGGTGGACCTCGCACAGGGGTGTGCGATGGGCATCCCCTGGGCTCCCCACCGCCTCGTGCACTGGGACATGGTTTCTCTTCCCTTTCTCTCCACGGCAGCCAAAAAGCGACGCAGGTGCTCCTTTGGAGAGAGATTTGGGGAAGCTGAGACAGACTGTACAGGTGAGGACTTTCTCGCCGGAGCGAGATCCTTGCTCAGAGGCACGTGTCACCAGCAGCAACGTGGCAGAGGTCTGGGACCAGACTGTAGAGCAAGACTTCTGGTATGAAAAATGGATGGGTAAGAAGTAATTACGGGGCCACAAAGATCACCAGAAATAAACAATAAGTCAGGATGTTCAAAAGGGCACTATGACTGAGATCAGCCGCAGCAAGGACAATAAGATCAGCCCCTGAGATCGTTGCTATTTAAAGAAATGTTTCATATGGAAATGAACAGCCCATAGAGGGATGAGCTGGGTGCACAACATGCATAATGCTAAAACGGCCTGGCATTTGTCCCCAGCACAGCTCACTTAGGCTGCGGGGATCACAAAACGTATCACGGGGGTTAAGAAAATTCAAGGGGTTAAAAGGATTCAAAGAGCACTTAAGCCAGGTTAGACACTCCCCCCAGCGCCGCAAGGACTGGGTGGTAATTAGAGTCTTTGCTGTTAGTTGAGTTGCATTCACCCGTTCAAGGGGAGACAAACTTTTAGCATGGTTTTGCACTTCCTGCCATTTGCACCAAAAAAGTCAGTTCATAAACAGAATTTATCCTGGACTGCTCCAGGCTGAACTGAGGCTGCTGTGAACATTGAACAACCCATCCCTTGAGAAGAGCTGCACCATTGAGACGTCCCGGTCCAACATCAGGGCTGTAACCCCCCCTGTCAATAATGACCCTTGGAGGAGACAGTGCCGTTATCCCTGAGGTACCTTAGTTCTTCATCAGTCACATGGGGGATCATCATTTTTGGTACTTTGAGTCTCTCCAGCACAGCCACATTAACAGGCCATGTCCATGGAGAGGAGATGGGATGGATGGAGTCCGGGCTTCACCCCCGGGTCAAGTGTCACATCTCAGGCACTGGATGCGCAGCGAGGAACATTATAATTTTTCAAACTGTCCTCCCCTCTTACATGATCCATCCCCAGTTTTGTCAGCCATCCTCGCTTGGGCAGGGCTGAGGCAGAGAGAAAGATCAGATCAGGATCGTTCAAAGGGGCAGGAGGAGGCAGTTTGCTTCAGATGGCGCGGGCTTGGATTGCAGTCAAAGAACTGAATCTTCTGCAGAGATTAACAAGCTCCACAGGTGCAGGGGAAGAACAGGCTCTTCGAACACAGGAGGAGAAAAACACACAGTATGGAAAAGTGCCCACTGCCCGACTCGCTAGTGAAACTGTTAAACAACTGCCAGTGGGTTTGCTGGAAGGAGGTCAGGAGAAGCAAAGGTGTGGAAAGAGAGAAAGCAGCAGCCGCCGATGTCCCACAGGACGGGAACGCCGGCCAGCGCCAGGAGATACAATCTGATCCTTTGTGTATTTTGCAAGTTGCCTTGTTGGAATCAAAGACCGTAGAAAACCAGTTTGCGAAATAATGCTGGTGACAGAGCAGCACCACCCCGTGTCAGGGCTGTTTCACAGAGTGGGGCTAATGCACCTTTTGTCTGCCTCATCGTACTGCAAAACCCGGCCCTTTCCCATCGGAGAGGCTGAGTTATTTCATGTTACAAACCCTGCGCAGGCAGCCTGACAGCAGCGCGGTCTCTGCAAAGCATTACCGAGCCGCAGCGAGCCTCAGACAGCACTTCCCAAAGCCTTTCTACCCCACAGAGGATTAAGACCGTGCTGGGGAAATACCAGCTTCGCAGGGAAGGGGTGTAAATAGCTTTAAGTGGGTACGGCAGCAAAAGCAATGCGATAATAAGAAGGAAGAGCTGCTGAGATTATCAGTTCCTGGCATTATATTCCCAAAACACTCCCGAAGCCTCACAGCTTCCATATGGCTCATCAGACACATACAATAACATGATCGCTCAGAACATTCAGTCCTATAGAAAGGAAACAAGAAACACAGACACGTCCCCGCGCTCCTGCGCACGCAAAGGCGGCGCCGGGACCTGAAACAAAAGGGAGGGGAGAAAATTCCGTGTTGGAGTCAGCCTCCTCCAGGCTTCCCGTTCACAAGTTCACTGTGGACATCAAACCTGCGGAGAGACAGTTCATGGGTTGCTTCCGCATGGGACGCCGGCCCCAGCGAGCCATCAGACGCTCCGGTGGGGCACGTCTACGCGGATGACCCATTTGCAGACAGAGTGGGGACGTGGTGCCAACCCCAGCTCGGTACTGCTGCTCAGCAGGTATCACCCAGCACTTCCACAGAGCCGCAGCTCCACGTCAGCCCGCTGGAAATCCTGCCCACGAGCAAACTGGAGAGCGATTCCGCTGGAGAGGGCAAAGCTGTGCTAAGGTGACTGAAGGTAGCGGTGGCTCCGTGCAAAGGCGGCTGTTGTCACATCCACCTCGGTGACAGAGGAACGGGGCCTTGTCAAAGTCCTCATCCCTCTGTGCTATCAACAGAGCAAGGTTTTAAAAGAGCAGAAGGTGTTATCAGCCCTGCAAGGAAAACACAGGTGGTTCCCGGAAGCTTTCCTAGAAGATGTCCTCACGTGACAAGCCTGGCCCGTCCCAGAGCTGCCGGAGCCGTGGTCTCCGCTGACTGCAGCGTTTACTCTCAGTCTAAGGAAGGATTAGGCCTGTAGTGAGCTCCAGAAAAACTTCTCAGTCATGGCTTGTAACCACGAACGCTCCTTCCCCAGCCTACTCAGGCTTAAACAGACGCAGTTTCAGTTTCTGTGATTCTTTTCCAAGACTGATAAGCCAGCATCCGTGTTACTTGTTTCTCAGTCATCTGGTCTCCGGTTTTGAGAAACTATTTCAGTTCTACAAACCTGGCCTGCCATCTTTTTCCTTCTATGAGGCTTTGGAAAGAAAAATGGATGAATCACCCTTTTCTTTATTACTTGTCCAAGTGGGGGGCTCCTTCGCACAGTTCCTTACTTCTAGCACCCATTGCACCATTCCTTCTTTGGCACCTGCAGTTTCTTTGATGCTTTCTCTTTCCTCACCGAGGGGATTGTTTATTTTTATTTTTTATAAGCAAAGCCTAATTCATGGTTTGCTTGTGAAAATCCCTCAACCAAGCTCCTTGAGGAGTAAAGCAGGCATACAGCAAGTTAATGAGAAATTCTCCCTCTGCCCCCGAGGACTGAAGAGGGGATAATTTAGGTAATGTTCGGAACCAGCTCTGACCCTTTTAAGGCTCTCCGGCATCACTGCGGGAGGAGGAGGATCCAACTGTCCTACATTTTCCTTGTGGATGCTGCCACGGCTAATAGCGCGTGGCTGTTCTCCCAGGGCTCTCCCGACAGGTCTAAGCAGAGCCGGGCGGAGCAGAAGCTGCAACGCTGAGCGCGCGGCCCCGTGCCCATACCCGGGCAGCACCGGGACTGCCGCGTGCCGACAGCCTCCTGGGAATAACTGCGAATTCCCATCACCTCCCTACATGGGACACCCAGAAAGCTGATGACTAGTTATGGCACCTTCCGCTGGATGCGGTCATCTCGTAATATCCTAATTAGCGGATCAGTTCTGCTCCTCGTCACGAGCAGAGACAACGTCGTCTCCGTCTGCCCAGGACGGGCTCTCCCCCCGCTCCGCTCTGCTGCGCTTTACCCTGGGAAGCGTTTTGTGATACTTTGGATCCCTTGTAAACCGTATTCTTCGATTTGGGCAGTCTTTCAACTCTGTGAAAGTTACACGTTGTTTTCATTTCTTCTCAAGTACCTCAGGTCAAAGAAAGACCTGTGTCAGTGGCTTTAAAAGCCTAATAAAGTCTTTCATCCATAGACCTGCTTGCTGGCGCAAAGTCAGGGAAAACAAACTAAGTCATCGAGTGTTGTTCAAACTGTCAGATCCTTTTCAGCATGCTCTTCCTGCCAGCCTGCTCGCGTGCGTTTGGGGGCTGGGATGGGGAGGAAGGGAAGGGGGGGAAAAAAAAAAAAAGGAAAAAAAAAAAATAATCCTGATGGCAGAAAGCCCATGGAACAACTGGCACCTTTCCAAAGCAGCCCCCCGGCCCCCAGCCCGCCTTCCGTGGGCACAGGCGTCTGCCAATCTGTTCTGCGCACACACACACACACACACACGCGTGCGCTGCACAACACAAGCAACAAAATGACTTTCCAACAACTTTGCTCACAAGTGCCACTCTACCCGGAGTTTGGCACCTCGCGCTTTCTCCTCACCCCCGCCTCGCCAGGCTTTGCCTCCCAACACGCTGGACAGGTTCCAGTGTTTAAAAGCCCATTTAACCACTCCCTTTTGTTTAGAAATGCTAAGCCTTGATCTGATTTTATCGACCCTGCCGTGCCAAGAGGAGGAGGATGCTGAGGGTTTCTGAGGATCCTGCAATGAGCTGAAAAGCTCCAGGAGCCCTTCAAGCTTCAAGAAGGGCTTTGCCCACTTTGCAGCAGCCCTCTGCTATTGAGAAGCCCCAGAAGGAGAGCGTGTACCATTCAGGGGACCACACAGGATGGCTTCCACTCTTGCTTTTGTGCACGTTGCTGCCTTTAAAAACTTCATTATTGGCATGTTTAGGAGCTGAAATTCAGTGCCATGCTTGGCTGGCACCGGCTTTTGATGGTTAAATAGTTCTTTACACTCTTTGCCTTGTTCAGTGCTGCTGTGCCCAGGAAAAGCAGAGCGGCAGGGGAGGGAGGCGAAGAGGCAGGAACAGGACCTCTGCTCTGATTGACAATTGTAATCTTCCTGGGTATTGTTAGGAGACATCTTTCTGCACTGGATAAACCCAGCATGATTACATGAAACATACCCTTTTAAAATATATTTCTCTTTTCCATAAAGCAGGTAAAGCCAACCGCATTTAGAGCTAATTTCAATTCCTTTGTACAGTGCAGCATTTGGATGCCCTCTTAAGGATGCGAGGTTTGAAAGTTTGCCTTCTCAACATCCTTTTCTCATCACCCCAGAGAAGCTCTTAACATTAGCGATAGAAAGGACTGGGTAGATTACAAGTCGGAGAGAGCCACAGAGCTCTGGAATAACAGGAGACCCTTCCCAAAAATATACCTCCCTTTCCCGCATGATTATTTCTTTACGGCAGATTGGAGAGGGAGAATACGCACGCTCAGCCGGTTACTGTGCGTGGGAAGATGTAACCACACACTGACCGCCAAGATCACCAGCCATGGGAAAAGACATTTTGGTCCAGTTCTTCATATCCATCATCCCACCAGTTCCGTACTGCCGCTGGTCATGGTGTTGCTGAACAGGGGGAAGAATTTAAACATCCGTATAGATGCTATAAATTTGAATGAATAAGAATAGCTTCTCATCTATGGCAATTTACACCAATCAAGGCTCTACCTTCATGTATGCAGCAATCTGGAACAAAGAGTCTGCCTCCCGCTAGGCAGTTACTGACACATTTTTAACTTCCCTACACTGACTTTGCCCTCCTCTGCTTTTCATTTCCCACCAAAGAGAAAACGTAA
>RSEF01000020.1:7961941-7979084 GCA_003993805.1 Himantopus leucocephalus
AATGAATACTACTCAGTAGGGCTACATACATTATTTTCTCTGGAGTACTTTGGTCTGGACTTCTTAAATACATTTGAGAGGTTTCCCAGAACAACTTTTTTAGAAAGATGGATTTATCAGGATGAAAAAATTCCCCTGGAAATTCACTGTAAATATTTTTTTAACCTACTTTTCTTCCTCGCTCCCTCCCCAGGAGCTCTTTGTCTCACATCAGTGCTCTGCCACTCTCAGATCCTATGAGTCCTTCTGCCTCGATGCTTCTTGGGATAAAATGATCTTTACCAGCGAGTCTCATAGAGCTGATTTAAAGCGGCCTTTCTTGATTCATGCATTTCACAATTCCTCTCTCTCCTCTCTGCTCTTGCAGCTATAATTACTGCTGGATTTCATTTTATGGAGGAAAAAAAAGAAAAAAAACAAAAAAAACCCCATCCAAACAAAAAAGAACCTAAAAGGCATCCTAAAACCCTCTCTCCCCACAATCTCCATCTCTTCCTGCCAGAAATGACCCCACCGATCTGTGCCGAGGACGGCAGCGGGGCTGCCCGAGCCAGATGGGAGCCGCTGAAGACCTTGAGATCAAGCCACCAGCCTTCAATTCTGACATTTGGTCGTGGGTGGCAGATTTCTTCCTTTCACACTTAAAAATGTTGAAAACCACAGTAGTTCTGCTTGACGGGGAATCCGAGGCTGATTAACCTGATCTCGTTATGTGCAGATGCAGATGTTAAGAAACAATTTCCCACCCACGCGGGCCAGAACTGGTCTTTGGACCTTTAGCCAACGCACAATATGCCATGCCGAGCCCTGAACCCTCCGTGTGCTGCACAGACCTCTGATGGGGCTTTGGTGCCATTCACTGTGTGGGAATTGGGGGAAAATGAAGTTTACTCCTTCCGATGCTGCCCTACAACTGCTCTGGAAACCAGCCCTGAACATCCCTAAATTTTGAGCATCGTTGCAAAACATTTTCCCGATGGGTCAAAAAACCCATCCCGCTCTCCCATGCCGCGCTCCCCCGGCTGCGGCGCTGGGCCAGCGGCACCTTTCCCATTACGGAGGGCAGGAGCGAGGCCAGCACTCCCCTTTTTCTTATTGGAAATAAGGAGACTCCTTCCTCGCCTGCTTTTATTAAACTACGTGCCTGCACCATGAGCTCAAAATGACACTTTTGAATAATTTAAGATAACGATAATAGAAACATTAAAAAAACTCTCATAGCGACCGAACCCGATTCCTCTCGCAGCGGCTGGATTAGTTTTTCGCTTGTAGCCACTTCTGCTCTACCATAAGAGCCATAACGAAAGGCATGATAGAAGGGAATATTAGGAAATTACTAATGCTTTTTTGAAAGCACCTACTGCTTAACCTTCTGCGGTACTATTTCTGGATTCCTGTGCAGCTCTCGTCTTTACCCTGAGTGTTTTACGAGACAGCTCGCACGCTCGCAGCCCGAGTCCAAAGAGGACGGGTTGTTTTTGCGCGTTTTCCCCTGCAGCTGTTTTGTTCCATTGGAGATNCATGTGTTGCTAGAAGATTTTTTTTTTTTTTTTTTTTTTTTTTTTTTTTGGCTTAAGGGATGAGCTTTATTTACAAGACGACATTAACCATTTGGATTTCCCAGCTCCAAAACTCCTTGCAGGCATTCTGAATATATTAGTGTTGTTGTTGTTTTTTTTTTCTTTTAAATTCTATTTTTAAAGCTAGGAATGCTGGGGCTGGCACAGCTGGGGACTTTGCTTTTTTCATTTTCCCATTTTTGCTTTCAGGAAGGCAGAAAGGCAGGCTACCCCTGAAACACCGGGATCAGGACATCATCTTTTCCCCAGCAACATCTGGAATATTAAGAGACTGGAGCGGGATTGGAGTTGCGTTGGCTGAACCAATCTCCAGCAGGAGCCTCCCCCCAGCTCGCAAGGAGGGAAAAGCAGCGGCGAACGTGAGGAGCAGCAGCCGCGCTCGCCGCTGCGTGACTCCAGTTTCGTGCCTGCACTTCTCCATTGATTTATGGGGCAGCTCGTTTCCAGACCCACCTCCTTCAGGAGGAGGAACTTCAACTCCATGTGAATAATCGGGTCCTATATCTCTTAAAGCAGTCGCAGCTTCTTTCCTGGGGCGGGGGGGGGAATTATGGCAAAGAGAAATATTTCTCCTCCCTTTGGATGAGTCTGGAAATGAACTGCGCAGCCAGAGAATGGATGCGTTTCGCTTTTTTTTTTTTTAATTGAAAAAAAAAAAAGATATAAAGCCCATAACCCAAAACACAGCTCGAGATGGGGAGGAGATCCCGCAACCCACTCCCGTCGTTAAAGCCGCACAATAGAAGACGCGCACGCCTTCCGCCCATTCAATCTCTCCCTTACATCTATATATCTATATACACATGCCCCACAAAGGCATATTTTCTACGTTAAGCCTATGGATTACTGGCTCAGGCCCTGACAAAAAAAAAAAAAAAAATGCAAAGAAAAAAAAAGTGTTGCCAAGGCAACGAGCCAGGGGTTGCTATGGCATCTCGGAGCCGAGCAGCTGGGCCAATCCCCGCTCCCTGCGAGCTGGGAAGGCGCAAAGCCTCTAAATTTAATGTCAGTGCGGAGAGGAAGGGAAGCTGTTGAGGCATGCATGATGCTGAGCGTGCGCTTGCTAAATGCGGACAACATGGCCCCCATGATTAGGACCAGCACACTAATGAATATTCATTGGGCTGATTAAAGCAAAGTCAATTAACTACTTGACTGCTTGATTTTTTGCTGGATTTTAGTCATCTCTTTTAACCATTTTGCCACTGGGGATGCTCTTGTTCTCCCCTTCATCTCCCTCTTTCCTCCTCTATATTTCCTTACACTGGCAATTAGGGTTCAGATTTTTTTTTTCTTGTCTTTATGCTTTTTACTGACAATAACCCATCCTACTCTGATTTTACGGCTCGCTTTATTTCACCAGTAAATCATGTTCTTCTAGGGTCACTGTCTTCCACTACAGTTGTAGGTAAGCCAGAAGGTCACAGATTTCCATCAAGTTTTTAAATCTCACGTGCGATTTAATTCAAAATCCACAGCTAAGCAATAATGCTGATTTTCTACTTCACAGTGGGATTCTCCCCCACCAAAGGGCTCTCAGCACAGCCCTTTGTTTTATAGCACAGGGAGTTGCTGTGAGCCAGGTCAAGGGCTGCGGAATATATTTTTTTATTCTGATTCGTTAGATCAGGATTCCTTCAGACGGATGACTCAGACCGAATGTTCTAGGAAACCTAAAGGGATCCTAAAATAAAACAACAATTCATTAAAAATGGTTTTCAATTTAGAGAGATGTCTTTCTCCCGGTGCAGTAGTGATGTAATAAGACCGCGAAGAGGACTGCATATTTTATAAAGATCATTTTTCAGAATGTGCCTGCAAACTAAAACATGTGATTAAATTAAAAATAAATGAAAAATTGTTGGCCAAAAAAAAAAAAAATAATTCCACATTTGTGAATTCAGCCCTTACAACCTAACCTGGGAAAATACATTCATTTTCATCATGTTCTCTGGCTCGTTTTGAAAACTCTCTCAGGTCCTTGTATTATGTATACAGAACTGTGTCAGAGAAAGATGCATTTACATGATAGTTATGACTCTCCTGGAGGGGAGTTATTAATAGTTGTAAGTAATATATCTGATGGGTAGAGTAGAAAACCCAAACATAATCACCCAGCGTTTGGGCTCGTGTATTTGTCAGCAATTGAAGTAAAAAGGGACAGAAAGAGGCAGAGTCTACAGCGGGGTAGGGACAACGCTGACTTCCAATCCTGGATGTGCAGTGCAGCTACTCGCAAGCAAAAAAAGGGGAAAAAGTAGGGAAAGGGGAATGAAGTCAGACAGAGCATAACTGAGCAGGGAAAGGTTGCATTATTTTTAACGCAAACTAAAAAACAATCCATTTCCATTCTATAAACTCCACGGACATACAGCTTTCTCTATTATTTTGCTGGATGATGCACGTATTTATGTGGTTTTATACATATATAGTCACAAAAACAGATAGTTGCTTCTTTTCCAGCATGCCACTAAAATGTGGAAAACGGGGAATTGCAGTGCCTTCCTATGCAGGTTGTATTCTGGGAGCGCTACAAGCAATTTCTCTGCAAACTCCCTGTGTGTACATCACCCCTCTATTAACGCCGTTATCCCAACTTTTAATCTTTTCAATTGCAACCGAACGTTTAGCTCCTGTACGGACTCTTGCGAGTCGTTCGGGTTTCACCCTGCGCCGGCGAAGGCTGCTGGAAGGATGAAATCGCAGGCACGACTTGGCGTGCGCGTTCCCGGCTTGCCGAGATGCCGCCCTTCCTTTCAGGGCTTTACGTTTCTGCCATCAAAATCAGAAATCTGCATAGCAACACTGAGCTCCGTGGGGTAACACGTTTCATTTACCCAAATCTGATGAAAAACCACAACAAATAATTACCTATTTACAAATTAAAAGAACAACAAAAGAAAAGGAAGAGGAACGTGTTAAGCTGCCACATTCGATCAAAGGAAATACATATTGGGGGCTCTTTTTCAAAATAGTACGTTTTCATCTGCGTGCAGTGGAAATCTCTTCACAGGGGGCAATATGCGAACCCAGACGTACACACACAAAGAAAAGCAGAATAATTCCATTCTTACCAAAAAATTTAGATAATTGGATTCAAATTTTAACTGGGTCACAAATGAAACGTAGTCAGCCACCTCCAGTACAGGGGAAAAGAAAGAAAGAAAGAAAGAAAGAAAAAAAAAAAAGACAAAAAGCCACCCCAGTGCCATGCAACTCAGCAGTCTGCAATTCCTGGTCAGGAGAGGCCGCGGCATTAGCCAGGGAGGGTGTTGCAGGTCAGGATTAAGACGCATTAACAAATTCATATGGAGGAAGCTCACCCAGCACCTGCCCACCATTTGCCAATTCTCTTCGTCTCCCTTCCATGTGAATCAAATTCTCTTTTTCTACTCGGAGGAGGGTTTGTTGTTTTTTGATTTTGTTTTTTTTTAAATAATGTTATTCTGGGTTAAATTTGCATCCCTGAGCCGTGAAAAGCATTTTAGCTCAAAACCTACACAAGAGTAAGAACAACACAATTATTCTGCTTATATTGGGAACGATAGCGAGATAAAAAAATGCTCAAAGACACGTGCATGTGCGCGCATGCATACACACACACACACACACGGGGAAAGGACAGTAAACAGCATCTACCCTGGTTCTAAGATANAAAAAAGAAAAAAGAAAAAAAAAAAAGCCCACAAAAATACAAACCCGGAATCTACATCTGCACAATGGAAAATATTCTGACCGCAAACTCATTGCAGGAGCAGTAAATTCAGGGTTAAGTCTCTGGATTCCTGTCTGATACTCCCAGCCTTTCATCACGTCTCTATGAATTTTTATTCCTGCACTCTGGGGTAAATTAAGGCTGATGGTGTCAATGCCGAGTTTTGAGCCCTATTTCGACATTTCTTATGTTTCGCCTGTTTAATTCAGACCCTTTAAGTTCGATTTTTCTTTCAACAATTTCGGAGGAGGGCTGGGGGCATTCTAATCCGCTTTTGAAACGCCACATTCTCCAGGAGGCTATTTCCCACTGAACTGCCCCCCCAAGTCATCCTGCGCGCGTCGTGTCACGGCAGTAGCCATTTTCCCAGGCTGAATAAATTCCTCGTCGTTCACTTCTAGCGAGCTGACGGCTCATCACCCCCCTCCAAATCGCCCAAAGCTGGAGCACCCCAACGCTGCGGAGACCCTGAACTTTCGCATCCGTCTCCTCTCGAATAACAAACCCCCACAACCCTCCAGGAAAAGCCGGATGCGTTTGAGATTAAAAACGTGATGTGCCTGGGATTAAAGCGAAACACGTTTACAGACCTCACAATGCTAACCAACCAGAAGAGTTATCTAATACGCGATACATGTGATTGCTTGAATAATATTACAGTAGACGCCGCGTCCCTTCCTCCCTGCATGCGTACCCCTCCGTGCACGCACACACATGGTATTTCTAATAGGATCTCTTCTCCCTTCTCTCTCTCTCCCCCGCTTTCACAATCTGTCGCTCTCCAATCTGCCCACTCTGCTCTATTTTCCCATCCAATATTCCCCCTCTAACACCTTCCCCTCCCCTCCAGCCCCCAGCCTTGCTCCCTCCATCTCCCCCCTCCTCCAGGCTCTGCTATCGGCCACGTTAGCCCCAGCCCCGACTTTTGGGTCCGGGGGCATTCAAAAGCCGTTTGAAGGCTGGGTGAAAAAAGGGCTAGGAAAAAGCAATTTCTCCCTCTCCTACCAGCACTTGAATAACGCGGTAACTAACTAGCTCCTTTAATAACTTGGTGGCTAAAATCAAATTTTCATAGCGATGGACTACCTTATTAATACTCACTCTTACTCGGTGCTGTTTTATCAGAAACTTTACAAACAAGTTTGCTATTGCTATCTCCGCTTCACGGAGGGGAAGAAAGAGCAGAGGGAGGGAAAAGGCTCGGTCGGAGCTCCCCAGCAGGCTGGTAGCATAGCCTGAAATAAATTAGGTCTCCTGGGTTCCAGTCCAGTGCTCTACCCATTAGTCTCTGACTAAGAAACAAATGCAGAGAGGCCAGGAAATGCGTAAATTGAGGCAACACTTCACCGTTCCTCGTAGTCTATAGAATAATTACGAGATGCAGATGTAGCTAGAGATGCCTGAGGCTTTGGTGATCCCAGGGATATATTTATAAGATCTGGCTTTTCCTCCAGACCATCCTGCCGCTCTTCTGCGTTGCAGGAACCATTCGCTCCGGCTGCAATTTCGCCCTAACTCAGGAAGCGCAGGACACAGCCACGTCTAAGCGGAGCAACTGGTTTAAGGAGTTCAGGGGAAGCATCAAGCTTTATCTAGGCCTGGCAAGATTATGGAAACAAGTATTAAATTTCCTAGAAGAGAACGAGCTTGTGGCCGGCTTATGTGTGCCTACACACGGACGCATACACGGGAACACACCGAAAGCTCCACCACGCCACTCAAGGAGGGGGAGGAATGGGGTTTACACAGTATGTAAGATAACAGCTCTCCCAAAGAGGGGAGAAAGGTACATAAATTCACATTCTGTGAACTTATAGGTCTACCTTGAGGGTGCCCCTTGCTTCCCGCCATGCTGCACAGCTCATGGGGATGAGGACAGCACTGACCCCACGGAGCAGTGGGCACGACAGCAGCATCGGGTCCCTGCATGGGATGGGGAGATGCACAGCAAGGAGTGATGTAGGATCTAGTGGCATGAGGACCCTAAATGATTATGAAGTTCTGCTCCCCATTCCAAAAGATAAAAGCACCTACCGCTCAGAAAATGAACACTGCCACATACAGAAAGCATTAAAACCAGTAAGAAAGTGATGCCATTCCCACAGACCAAGCAAACACTGCATTTAAGAATAGTTTTAAATAGGGGAAAATCCCCAAAGCTCCTTAAAAGTCCAGAAAACTGAGAGTTAAGTTCTTGTCCTCACGCTAAATTCACATCTGCTACACGTTATATTTAAACAGAGCAAAACACAGGGCAGCTGATATCATGGACAGTTGCAACGCAACATCTGTATCACACGGCAAGAGTCAGGAAGGGACGCGCAGCTTCAGTCAGAGACAGCCCTGCGCAGCACAGAACAAGGAGCTGCTCTAAAAGAGATGTTATCCAGAAACCTCCTGGTGTGGACCATGGTTGTGACAACGATTACTGGAGGAACCTCAGCTATTCAAGCTGTTCCCCTGCTTGGAACATCACTTCAGTGCCTGCCTCCCCAGTACGAGAGCGAATGACGTGGTTCAGCGAAGGACCACGAGGATGATGAAGGGACCTGAGCATGTCTCATAACGAGGAAAGGCCGAGAGAGCTGGGACTGTTCAGGCCGGAGAAGAGAAGGCTCAGGAGGGATCTTGTTAATGGATATAAGTGCCGGAAGGGAGGGTGCAGAGAGGATGGAGACAGGCTCTTCTCAGTGGTGCCCCATGACACGACAAGGAGCAACGGACACAGACTGAAACACAGGAAGATCCTTATGCCTGAAAATAAGGAAACACTTTTTTTTTTTACTGTGAGGGTGACTGAGCCCTGGCACAGGTAGCCCAGGGACACTGTGGAGTCTCCATCCTCAGAGATACTAAAAAAATATCTGGACACAGTCCTGGACAACTGGCTCTAGCTGGCCATGCTTGAGCAGGGGGGTTGGACCAGACAACCTCCGGAGGTGCCTTCCAACCTCAGCCGTCCTGTGATTCTATGAAATTCGCTTTTTTAAAAAAAAAAAAAATTAATCTTCATTATGAAATTTCAAACAAACATTTTGATGCACACTTTTCAAATACAGCTTTATAAACCATTTCTTTACTGCAATGGCAACAAACAACTTTCTGAATCTACAAAATTTCTGATAAGATGGCTGTTCAGACTTCCTCACAATAGTGGCACTGATGACTGCGAGAAACCTGAACGGCCAGATCACCCAGGGACATTTCTTGTTCAAAACTTGGAGGATCAAGCCTACAGCAGAGATCTCCGTGCACAGCCAGGGTTCTTTACCAACAGGATGTTGTGGCTGCCCCATCCCCGGACGTGTTCAAGGCCAGGTTGGACGGGGCTTGGAGCAACCTGGGCTGGTGGGAGGTGTCCCTGCCCAGGGCAGGGGGGTGGAACGAGATGATCTTTAAGGTTCCTTCCAACTCTAACTGTTCTATGGGGCTTCTGTGATTACAGACCTCTCTTCAGTGTAGCTATTATTCTAATTAGGATGGCCTCCTTGCCTTGGGCAAGTACATCTTTATAGAAGGAATCCAAGAAGAAATCAGCCATGCTAAAGGTGTGAAATATCACAGCAATTTTTAAAAGGGCTCCAAAGCTGAATCCAAGTACTACAGACTTGTAAATATGACTCACATAGCTAGCAAAAAAAATATTTGCAATTACGTACACATACATAGATTCTTAAGATCTGTGGTAGATTTGTGAGGTGGGACTAATTCATCCAACACAAAGGTGACACTGTTGCCACACGACACTTGCAGCTCTGAAAAGCTTCTGGCCACTTCCCTCTCCAAAACCTCTTAAAGAAACTGAACTATTGTGGCATAAGAGGGAACATCTCCTTCTAGATTCATAACTAGTTACAACATGGGAAGCCAAAGACAGGGAGAAAAAGCTTTCACAGTGGGTGAAGTTGCCAGTAGATTGCCCCAAGCAATGGCTTATCTTGGGGCTCATCTTGCTCAAGTTACCTGGAAAAGGTCACAAACAGCAAGAGGACAAAGTCTGCAGCCAATAAAAGTTATTTGAGAACCATCCGTTCTAAAAAACCGGAGTTATTACTTATTTCTAAAAGATCTCACTGTACCTGATGACAGAATAATAGAACAATGTCAGTAAGCAGAAATACAGAAAAAGAATATCTGTATTTGTCAGGAGGCCACTCCGCCGTTGGACAGAGGGTGCTGGATCAGACAAACCCTCACCGTACCTCTTTGGTAATGCTTCGGTTGTTTCAGACCTTTTGCACCACTGCAGGAGCACAAAGTCCATGTTACATCTGACAACCAAGGTCGTCACTTCTAACTTAAAATAAATATCCAGTGTCCCACAACATTTTACTGGTATCTGCACTCTACGGGATTCTCAGCAATAAGTTTTGTAGTCATCTGGGTCTATGATTGTGTAGTGGATGGTATTTCTCCAACACAGAGCGAAAGGAAACTTCATACAAGAGCAGACCTGAGGTCAGCTTTGACTCTAGAGGTCCGCTGGACAGCCACCAAACTGTTGCTGACAAGTTGGAGGGTAGTGAAAATGCAAGTACAGAAGGATTTTCTTGGTTGTCCTGCATATGCCGTGGCCCTTGCACATCTTATGATTGATGACTACGCTCCAAAATGATGATATACTGTACAGCTGAGTCAGTTTTATCTTACAAATCTGTACAACTTCTGCATGCCCACAGTCAGGTACTGAGAGCGGTCTGCCTAGAGATGGTGACAAGAGTACTTTCCTCAGACCTGTCTGAAAAATACCCATTCCAGGAAATCCTGAGCGGAGGTTTCCAAGTCCCTTAAACTGGCCAAAACCCAAAAGTTTTCCTGCATGAGAAAAGTGACACTGGCAAAATGCATACTGGGAAAGGGCAGAACAAGGAATTTTTTGAAATCACCTTGAAACCAGTTCCTTCTCTCTTGGGTTTGGTTGCCAGTGACACAACTTCCCTGTGCTTGTACAATCATGCCTGAAAATCAGGCTAGGGAGAGTCAAAAGCAGCTATAAGTAAGGACACAACCTTCTTTGTAGTTCCTAGTGTGCACGTAGGCGCCCAAAAAACACATGACTTCATGTCCTGCTATCTTGTCCTGACGGTGGGTGAGAGAGGCTGTGCACTGTCTCACTCGATATCGCAGCCTACGAGACACAAAGACCCATCTAAAACCTCCACAGCTCAGTGCATGTGTTGCCCACGTGGAGATCCCAGCTCCAGGGAAGCCCCGAGATGCACCAGAAGTCAAACGTGCTCAACTTGCACAGACTTTTCAGAATCAGAGCAGCCCACCTCTGCGCCCCCTCCGCCCACGCCAAGTATCTGCCCTGTGACTTCACCCACTCACCCAACGAACCCTTCGCGCTGCTCAGCGTTTGCACAACGTGAAGCCACCCCTGCACTGAGCCAACCCCTTTCAACAAGTGCAACTGGGAGGCAGAAGCAGCACACGGCCGCACCAGTGCAAACGCGCCGCGGCCCCGGCGGAGCCACGAGCGTGCACGTCACCTCTCCAGGAACTTGTTTGTATTCTTGGGAGAATGTTGAAAAATATCTCTGACCCCCAAACATTTACCTTTTGATCGGAGGTTTCCAATGTTGCTGTAGTGTATTAAAGCTGAGATGCTCATAAAAAAACCCTTTGTGTCAACATAGTAAATGACTCTAATTAGGCTGGTGGTGCAATGAAAATGCTTAATTCATTCTGATGAGGCAGAAGGAAGAGCTAAAATGTTTATAGACAATGGGTGAACAGGGAGATATAATGCTGAGTGCCAGCTTTAAATGCAAATTACCGCAGAAATCTTTCCCTCTCCACCATCCCATTCCTCCCCCTTCCTCTCTCTCTCTCTCTGTCGCCAGCACCACACTGTAATCTCCTAGTGCAGTAATTAGAAGTGAAAGGAGCCACATAGAGGGGCCTCTAAAGGCAACACTAAAGAGAATTACAGAAAAAAATACCTGCCTTTAATAGAAGACAGCACCATTTTCCAAAGTGCACCACCATTGCAGCACTTAGCATGGTGGTAGGATCAGAGAGGTGATAATTTGGAGGGGTATTACGGAAATGGTATGTAAATTTGTTGCACCCCACCCCCACTCCCCCTCTGACCCGCCTTCATCTACAGTGTCTGTTCGCAGGGCTGGGGCCACTTTGCCTTTCGGAAGAAGGCCGGGCCAGCACCAACCAACAAACGTTTTGGGGAAGGCAACTTTTACTGTGTTTCTTCCCCTCAGTGGAAGTACAGAGCTGCAAGCGGACAAGAACTGAAAGCTTGAAAAAACTCAGCCTGGAAGCTGTCAAGAGAGAGCGATCGCGGAGACCTCACAAAGTCATCCTTCGAAATGTTTCTCATCACACTTGCAGTATCTCAGCTTCTTTTAGAAGAGAAGAAATTATACGTTTGGTGAGAAAGAAGAGGTGAGAGAATGGAAGAGGACAAAGGAGGCAGAGAAGGTAGCCAGCGTTTGGTTTGCATGTAGGATATGACATTTTTTCTTTAAATGTTCCCGTTTGAAACCTCTGGAATAGCTTTTCCTTGGGAGTTGGAGTGAAGAAATGCTCCTGCTGCCAGCTCGACAGTGTCTCGCGTTTTAGGATCTCCAGTATCAGCATGGACACAGCAGTGCACAGATGTGTCTTAGAGTTTCACATCTGGAGTCTGGGCTAAAATTGGGTTTTGTTCCATCTTCTGTGAACCAAGTGCTCTCAGCCCTGCTTCAGCATTGAGCAAATCCCCTCGTCCTTCCCACGCACAGGCACACCAATCCCCCCAGTACAGCAGGAGGTCAGAACAGGAGACCAGAAAAATCTGTCAGTCCTAGACTACAAGCCAAATGAACTCCTAGTAAAACGCTGCTGAAATTACATTCTGCATCCAAATCCTTTCAACAAAAATATTTTCAACCCTCCTTGCGGCAGTCGTTGAGCCTCAAGCTTGGGAAGAGCAGGCGGGCGAGCGTGCCCTGACGCACACGAGCAGGATAAGGCAGCCCTGGACTTTTGGCACCAGGAACCGACTGGGACAGGGGAAAGGGGCACATAGTAGGTAGCATTTTTGTGAGGACTACAAATTTTTATCGACTTTCCGCTCTAACACGGTCGTGTTGTCAGCAGACAAGGTCAGGCTCACTGTGGGCACATCATTTAACACCGTGCTCATCCCCTTAGGCAAGGCCGGGGACAGGGGCTGCCCTTTTCTGCAGGTGGCCTGACCACATCAGCCAACCCGGGCTGGCTTCTACTTGAGGGATTTAACACCCTTTAGGAAAGCTGCAGGAGGCTGAGGTGTGCTGCTAGAGGTCAGTGCTCAGACCCTCCGCCAGATCACATTACGTTACCAACTCCCAATCAAGCTGGATTTCCTCACTTAAAATATTTTTATTTGCTAAAAATACAGAGATGATGTTTCGCGCCTCCCTTAAGGGCAGCGTGCGGGAGGTCCAGCTACATCCCAGAGCCTGGCCTGGCTAGAGTCCCATTCCTGCAGCACAGTTGTGGCAGAGGTGGCGCCACCTTTGCGCCTTGCATCAGTACAACGGGGCACCCTCCTCTGCACGTCCTCATCTGCAGGAACGGGACCACAGAAGCCCCAGACAAAAGCTGGACTCGGAAAAAGGCACGGCTCGCTTGTGCCTGCGATTCATTCCCAAGGCTCGGCTCAGCTCATTCATAAAAGATCTCCACCCGACCCGCGGAGCCACCTCAAACCCCTGGTGTGTAGGTGACGCCGGGCTCTCCTCGAGGACGCCCCTGGGCACAGCGCGGCGTGCCAACAGCTCCCTCTCGCCAGCCGCGAGCTGGAGCATCCCACCGTCTCTTTCTCTCTCTCCCTCTCTGTGTTTGCTCAGTGAGACAGAAGCAATACCAGTTTGCAGCACAATAAACCATGTAAAGGAAGCATCAATTAACTAGAATACATGGATATAGTATTTAATTAACTGATAGGCTCACAGTTACCGTATGATGTCATGGAAACCTCGAATCTCCTGGGTGCCGCCTCGCACATGCCAACGGGGAATTGGAGCCATCACAAATCCCATGTAAAGTTTGAATCCTGACATTTTTAATTAAAAAAAAAAAAAAAGGAGATTCTGACTCTCTTAAGTACCTTTTAATTGACACAAATGTGCGCACATCTTTGGTACCGCAGGAGCCCTGGGTGGGACGGCTTGTGCAGAACGGAGACCAGCGGCATTACTCACCCATTCAAGGCCGCTGTCGTTAACCGTGGCTTTGTGTTAAGGAAGGAGAAGAATGAGCCCACAAGGCTCTAAGGAAACAAAAAGAGGGCAAAATCACGCTGGATGGATTTTCAAGGATATAACAAGACAATACACTGCATTTACATTGCCTTTGATATGAGGATCTCAAAGCACTTTGCGAAATAAAAATGCAAACATTTAAGGCTGATTTCCTGACTCCTAATTCAGCATGAAAGCATCATTTAAGGCTGTAACTTCTTGTTCAGCACCTTTTAGAGACGCAACCTGTCCCGGGTCAAATCCCGAATAACGTAATCTCATCAACTGAAAAAGCAAGTGTTATTTTGCAGGATCTGCAGTTGAGGAAACTGAGGCAAAGGGAGGTTGGGGCCACTTGTCCAAAAGTCAACGGCTGTTGAGTGCCAGAGTGAGGAACGGAGCTGAGACACCCCGGCACACCCATGGCCTGCCCGGGCAGAGCCAGGAGTGGCAGAAGAGGGAGCAGCACCCTCTCAGCGCTGCTGGCGATGCCCGAGCACTGCTGGCGATGCCCGAGCACTGCTGTTCCCCCCCGGGATGTGCCCAGAGCCGCTGAGCGTCCCTGCTCACGCCGGGTTTGCCGGGGCCTCTCGTGCTCCAGCAGCACTAACTCTGCCTCCTCAAATAACTGTTAAATAATGCAAAGGTCTGGTTTCCCGAGCACCAGGCTGCTCTTGTAGGTATCAAAGTTGAGTCTTTGCAGCCCATAAACAAATACCAACAATCCACCTCAAACAACGCGCTGATAGAAGCAATTTTACTTCTCCAGCTGTAAACATTAATACTTTCATTCCATTTACTGCAAGATATTTGTTGCCCAATACTAATTTTGTCCCAACAGCTTAAATTACAGGAAAAGTCCTGCGTTAAAAACCATTAGGCTGAGACATATTGTATACCTTCCTTTAGTGCTTTGACAGTAGAACATTAGACTTAAATACACCGAGACGGGTAAGTACAGTATTATTTTCTGTGAATGAAGGTGTGCGTTTGTTATAAGTATCCATTGTCTCTGTTTATGTGCGAATTAGTTTATGGATTGTTCTTGACAGAGCTACAGCGCCCTCCCTTAAGGGCATTGCTGATATATTACCTTTGAAAGAGAATCACAATTTATTCATTCAAACACAGAGCTAAAGATAGATGTGCACTGGAATATTTTGAAATATTGCATTATATATAAAATGAAATAGGGGGAAGCTAAATTACACAGCTATAATTACTTGGAGTTCAGGTGGCATCGTAAATAATCTATTCACAACTCACTCAGTGTTTATTATGTCACCAGAGCAATATAATTAACACGGTATAGATGGGAACTACGCAAGGCAGATGCCTAATATACCCAGATCAAACACGCTACGACATAAGTATAAAAACACACGAGCACATACCATGTCATTCATGAAAATTCACGTGAAAGTGGGGAAAAAAAGAGAAAAAAGCAGCAGTCTGACAATTTTGAGGCCCTAGCCCTGCTAAGACCACCAGCACCTCTTTGGAATAGTCATAGTTCAATTTATGGGCATGCTTCAGCATTTACGTTACAGGGGCATAGATGGGTTTGCGTTGGCTGAGTTCATGCGACCTACGAGATTCTTTCTGTGCCGCTCTAAAATTGGCTTCCTGGCTGGTTGAAGTTGAATTGTTACAAGGAATGAGAAGTTGCCAAAAAACCCCCCTGGAATCTGCAAGTTATCTTCATCCAGCCCTGCACCACAAATCCATGAGTTCAGATACCCAAAGTGAATTGCTTGGAAATTATAAATAAGGTGCTAGGCAAAAACATTAAAAAAAAAAAGAAAATCAGAACATATAACAAAGGGGACAAACCCCAAACATCAAAAGACTCAATACAGCAGTTAAATTTTAAATAAAGTATTTCCCATTTTACCTAGAAATCACAAAGTCTGTCCAGTCACGTCTTGTTTCCAAAAACCTGCACTCACACAGTAAAACCTATATATACACCTTAGCACTAGGAGAAAGTTTTAGAAACAAGTGAAGGTGCCTTTCACAGGCTCGGAGAAGGAATGAGATAAGCGGGTGGCAAACTTTCCATTACAGAACGAGAGAGGTTGGAGGAACAGGCTTTCAAGAGGGTTTGCCTGGGGTATGACAGTGTGAGGGACTGAAAAATAACCTGCTTTTTTTAGAGTCCAAGGTGTCCTTAAGATTCAGTTGCCTGAATCACGACAATATTTTTAAGGTCTTGGAAAAATAACTGGATTGGCGCTACTCCATTTCTAACCGACTCCTTCCCTTCCCATAACATTTTGCTGGTTGCCATGTCCTTATATAATTTTTTTTTTTTTTCCAATTTTGTTTCTGTAGCAGGGAAAACAAAGGGAAGAAACAGAGTGGGGGGACAAACTCCTATGACTCCCCCCAAACTGAAGGCAAGAAAATGAGTCAGAAATCAAACTCTTCCCTCTACACCTTCTGCTTTTCACCGCTGTAACCGCTATTTGTGGACAGTTTATTACCCGTCTCCATTGAAAAGAGACCCAATACAATACAGCAGCAGAGAAGTTCTGTGCGTTTGCTCTTTTACTACTTTCTTGGTCAAGTCTCTTTACTTTAAAAGCAAAAGGACTTTTCCCCCAGCCCTCAGCTCTCCCCTACTATTAAAAACCCTTCTCCAGACTTAATCGTACCCTCCGAACAGAAGCCGGAGCAAGCCCCAGCGGACGCATCCTTCGAAGGGCTGCAGCCCAGCGCGCCACAGCACCGCCTCCAGCCTGGCACTGGAATGCACAGTGCGTACCAAAGGTGGGGAAGATGCCCAAATAAGTTGGGCGAAAAAAAAAATCTGTTACGCCAGCCAGCTTCAACCACAATTTCCTTTCCCCTGCAGTGGAATTGCAGGCACAATGTCCTTAAAGAGTTTTGGCCCAGCGCTGAGCTTGTTCTTGCCCTGCCTCGTCACCTGGCAGCAGAGGTGCGAGCGGGCTGGCGCTCTGCCGCCGCCGGGGAGGAGATTCAGGAGGTTAGACGCAGAGCAGAGGCAAGCGCTGTGTCTTTTATTAAACAGCATCTGCCCTTCTTCTGGATATATTACTTCATGCCAAGTGGTGTGGATGGTGGTGGTGGTTTTTTTTCTTTTTTTTAAGTAAAGAATATTTAACGTCATATAAAAAGAAAAATGGTCCCTTAAATTATTTGTGGCATGTCCTCTGCGCTGTGGAGGAACAAAGCTCACTCTCCCAGTGTGCTGCACCAGAGTTCGGGAGCAGCGGTGACAGTCAGGAAAGAATTTATGGTCCCTGGGGAGAGATCTGCTGGGGTCCTGCAGAGCAAGATAAAATATTTGAGGGTTGATTTTTTTTTTCCCCCTCTTTTTCTCTGTAGAGGTAGCAGAGATGAAAGATATAAATCCATTTCCCAGGGACCAAGACCCCAGCAAAACACCTTCCCCTTCTGGAAGACAAACTTGGGTTTGCAGAGGGAAGTTAATAATGTGGGTTGCTTCCATCAGGCTCTTTTCTCTGTTCCCAAGCAATTTTGCAGCATGAACAGGAATTCTCCAAAGGTTAAAAACAAACTCTGGAAAAAGCGAAAGAAAGCAGCACACTGGGTTCCCTTCCCCTTCGGCTCTCATGATTTTTTTTTTTTTTTTG
>RSEF01000020.1:7979091-8011016 GCA_003993805.1 Himantopus leucocephalus
TTTTTTTTTTTTTTTTTTTTTTTTTGAGCATGAGGTCTTTGGGGCATACTTGGTGATTAACATGATTCATGAACACTTGCAGAGGGCACTCCACCCAGGTGGCACCAGGGAAGCTGATCAGCCTCATGTTTTTAAATGCCTTTTGCTGTCTGCTCCCTTGGGGCCAGGCTGAGCTCAGGACTCAGTTGGTGGCCACAGCTGGAGTGTGACAGAGGGCTCAGGTTATTTCTCCAGAACTTGCTCTCAAAGATCAAACCCCTCACAAGCTGTCATTCCCAAGCCCTGCACCTTTGTACCAAAAAAGGTAACCGATAGGTTTCCAGTGCTGGAGCAGAACAGCCTTACGCTTGTTGAAGAGCTGCACCATCGTTTTAGTTCTGCCCCCAATGAGACAACCTCTTCCAAACTTGCCCAATTTCTTCCTCCGGGCAGAGGAGCACCACAGGGTGGAATCCTGCACCCTCAGACACCCACCCACAGCACCCACCACTGAAGACAAAGGGCAGAGCCATTTCAGAGCCGTGCTCTGCTCCTCCAGCAGCTCTCCAGCCACCCCAGTGTGGTGCTGGGCTGGAGCCAAAGAGCTCTGCCAAGAGCTGCAGCAGAGGACATCTCAGCCGAGCACATCAGCTTCGACACCGAGCTACATGAAGACAGCCGTGCAGCCGAGGGTCCAGAACCACCTTCGTCCAGGCAGCTCAGAGCACTCGCAAAAAAGATAGCGGAACAGGTACCTGCTCAGGTCAGCACCTGCTTGTGCACTGGCCACCAGCGCTTCAGCATCTTTGAAGGGAAGAGCAGTGTGCGATCGCAGCCACGTCATCCCGCAGGCAGGAGTCAGCCTGATCCAACGTCCCCCAGAAGGAACAGGAGCTTTTCGGTAGGCTCAGTGGCGCTTCGGGTCTGGCTTGTAACTCCTGTGTCACCACGATCTTCGGTGTCATCTTTCCATTTGCAAAGATTTTTCTCCCTTGTCAGCCAGAACTGCCCAGAACATTTCAAACAGGTAAACTGAGTTATCTGAAGTGTTGTTCCTGCCTCAAAATCTACTACGGCTTATCCACTGCCTTGAACCCGCGCACGTGGAGCATTGCCCTTGGCAGTCAGCAAGATTCAAGAGCGACCACCCCAGAGGGACAATCTCTGGCTGGTGTAAAGCACCAAAAGTTCATTTAGTCCACTAGTGACATAGTAATTAATACTAGCAAAAAGTCATAATCTTTTTAAACACATCCTGTGGGCAGATAGATGCCTTCAATGTTAGGTTCTCCATCTTGAGTCACATTTAGCTTTAATGCAGAGCAAGGTAATAAACAGGGGGTTGGTCAGCCGCACCGGCGCTGCTCACACCTACCCACCCCAAGGCACCCTGCTCCTCGCAGGCTGCTGCAAATCCTTTTGAGCACCACCTTGGGAGCAGGGGGGAAAAAAGCCAAAGTCAATCCCATGCATAGGCTGGAGGAAAAACATTTGTGTCTCCGGGTGAAAAGGTTAAAAGCTGCAGGAAGTTTTGCTGACCGCCCAAATCAAGCACAAGCGGCTACAGAGCATCTCTGGTCTCAGCCCGCTTCAACTCCAACAGCACATATCTTTTTTTTCCCCCCCAAGCCCCCAAACAAAATCCCTCATCGAGGGACTGATTTCTCTGAAAATTAGCACATCAGCAAACTGCACATCCCACTTTCGGGTAAGAAGATTTCAAAGGCGGCTGCAGTCCCCCCCTTTCTGCTGCAGGGAAGTGGAACTAATTACACCGCAGTTTTGAAGCTCCAATGGGCCAGTTTTGCCCCCTGGGCTCCCAGCGAGGCAGTCACAACACATCGGACAGTCTCTCTGCTACCAGAGCAGCGAGGCACGCCGGATGGAGCGACAGCGGCAGTAATAGATTTGATCTTATTATATTCATTTAGAAAGATGTTTATGGCAGGCTGACATGAATTTCAATGCAAGCCCCGCTCTCCTCCCAAAGCATCTGCAGCTCCCAGAACCTGCGAGTGGAGGCAAACATACTGTTCTTTAAAAATTGAAGATGTAGGTCAAAATGAAAAAATTGTTACTAGAGCCCTGCGTTATCTGAGCTCTTTACAGTTTCACTGAGGTGTTCTGGTGTCTCAGCTCTCTTAAAAATAAGGGCTAACAATAAAGCCTGCTATTTGTGCACGGTTCACGAAGCCTCTTACAACGCTATGGAGATACAGCAATCTCCATTTCACAAAAGACCCAGATCCTCAAATCTATGCAAGCATTTAGGCATTTACTTCAAGACCAGAGAGCTCTAGCACAGGAATAGCTGCAAGGCTGAGACTGAAATAGTGAGGAGTCGAACCAGAAACGTTCCCCATCACACAGCAACCCAAAAGCCTGGTCCCCAAACGCTGCCCAGGGTCTCCCAGTCCTCCGCTGTCACCCTTAGCTATCGCCAGTTCCCACCGTGGCAGCGGTTCAGATGAAGGCTAATTGTATTTGAATCTACAGGGTACCAATTTTCCAGCAAAGGGGTTTTAATCTAACATGCAGATCTCTTGTCTACATTCACATCACCCCAGAGACCCATAACATAGGTCATTTGTGCATACACAATCTCGGTAATAGGATGCACAATTTTAAAATGGCTAAATCTGTAGAGAAGAAAAAAATGTTATTACAGGAGGAAAAAGAAAGAGATTAGCTCACAGGCTGAGATCATGTTTGCCAAGTTTCCACCCAGAGAATTATTCCAGTACCAAATTCTATGCTACCAAAATAACGGGTTTATACAGCAGGCATTGTGCCAGCTTTTTGGCTATAATTATAGTGTTTTCCTCTCTCAAGTTCTTTATTGATATCTGGATTTTTTTTTTTTAAAAAAAAAAAAAAGGAGGAGGTGGAGAAGTGATTTTATACGTTCGACAAACTACAGCAACACTTGATGCAGTTAAAAACCGGGAAGTTTTAACAACCTGCCAGCCTCCAACTTCACAGGAAATGTCAGTGCCACTATCAGACTTTAGAGAAACCCCAGGGATCCATTACTGCGGTTTGAAGATGTCCCTGCACTTCCCTTTTAAGTAAACGCCGGAGCTGCTTGCTTCATTCGGTTGCTGCTGTGCTGCACAATATTCCTTTGAGGAGATGCTTTGCAGTGACAAAATAACTGCTGACAATGTGAATACTGACTTCATTTTAATTTTGTTTTACATTTTCTTTGGTATGTTTTGATCCTAAAAATCTTTCGAGTGCAGGTTTTTTTTATGATAATAAAGCGACTATTTATACAGTACCACAGAGTCATTCCGTTGCTTCTTCCCCCCACCCCTTTCCCTTTTTCCCCCCCCCCAATCCAAAGGGAGCGGGTTGTGAAGGCATGACACATCCTCAGCGCGGTTTCAATAAAGAAAAGAAGCGGAAGGGAAGAGAAGCGCCCGAGAAAGAATGTAAGATCAGCAACAACACAAAATAGGGCAACGCTACTTTTTTTTTTTTTGCAAGCTATAAAAACAAACATTGAAGAATGTGATGTCAACATGACTGTTTGGGAATCAAGCCCTTGCAACAGTCATCTCGTGTAGAAGATGCTACTTTCCCATCCCACCTCCATCCCAGAAGGGCAGCTGACAGCAGGAAGCACCAGTTCATGAAGCTCTCTTATTTGGGGATGCATTTGACTGAAATGTTAATAAATCTCCTTAATCTGGGACATTATTACGACTTCTAAAAAAAAAACCATGGCTTTTTCATCATCTTTTATAATTCTGGGAAACTTCTCCAGCCGCCACCACCACAACCAAAATTAAAATTCCATCAGCCCTGAACCCAGGCACAATTAGCCCAGCCGAGATGATTCCCGATAGTCTTTCGCATATAATAACCGATATCCAATATACCTCAACATTGTGAAGATCTCTGTAAATGAAGTGACATCTCTTGCTGGACAAAGCCTGGAAGCGTTATCCTTCGGTGATAGGAATCCTAAGGGGACAACTATTCTCCCTCGTTCGAAAGCTTACTTAATTGTTCCAGTTGCTGGAAATTTTAAACAATTTCCCCAGTCACTATGCCAAGTGGCGTTAAGCTCTTTGTCTGGCTGATATGCCAACCAAAGGCACAGGGAGATAAGGAGCGCTGCGGGAATTACACAAACTGACTTACACAGCGAGGGTTCCTTCGCCCAAGCTCCTTCCTCCAGCTTTGCCACTACTTCTATTACTTATTATCATCACATAACTGAAGGCAGCGGCTCTTTCACCCCCCGCACCTTGGCTGCCCTTACGCTAGGAGGACTCTAAAACCAGGACCCTGCATTTAACACCTTTTTTGATCATCTCTTTTATATTTGCTTTACTTTCCAGTAAAACTATATATTTATCCTATTTATTTCAGTATTCCAACAGCGGAGAGGGTGTGCCAAAGGACACAGATTTATCTTCTGCATCCGCACTTATTTTCCCAGGTCAGAGTTTCAGTTGTGATAGTGGTGGGAAGCACCTGATTTTCCAAGAACAAAGTGAGCCACAACTGAAACCAATCCTCTAGATTTTTGAGCAGCTGGAAATAGTTTGCGCTCATCCTCTTGAGATTCCCAAACAGCACAACAGGTTCTCAGCGAGACCTCGCCCCTGCCTAGGCAAACCAAAGGCCCCACATCACTATCATTAAGAAAAAAAGTCTTCCTTGATGGCATTTATTCCTAGAAATTGTGCCTTGTTGCAAAGTATGTCTTTACTGAGCAAAAAAAAAACCCCTCCTTGCCCATCTCAACCATCCTCGCTGCCATCTGCCTAGAAAAGAAAGTTGGTGAAACCCTTTTCTAAGGTATCTCCTCCCAGAATCAAACTACAATGCAAAGGCCAGAGCATTTAGTAAAGAGTTGGATTTCTATAGCTCTCAGGTGCAAAGGTTGATCTATATTGGATTTCAGAAAGGCTAAATCTTCTCCAAGAAGCAGTCATAAGAATCATTACATTTAGTCATCTGTTGGGGGTTTTGCACCTTTAAATGGACCTTTGCCGTCAGATCAATGAGCGGGTCATTAGCAATGTAGTGCAGGATCCTCGGAAGGGATCGATCTTGGATATGAAATAGGGTTGCACAACTCGCGAGCCTTCCTGGACCTGGGCGAAGCCGGTGTGTCCTCTCAGACCTTTCCCTCCACTCCCACGCACAGTTATTTGTCAGCACTGTCACACCACTCCTTTTGCACCCAAGTGCTAGAGGAGCTGGTCCTCGGCACGCACACCATCTCCTTCCTCTACTTTTGGCTACATGAAGTTGCCAAAGAGTTGAACTTCAAGGGCAAAACAAACCAACGAGCCAGCTCTTCTCTCCTCATTTGACCTCCTCATGGATTGCCTTTGCACACCACATGGTTTTAGTTTCCTCCCAAACCTTCATGTGAACGTTTATATTTGTTTCAACATCACCGAAACTGAAGCCTCCGGTTTCCCGGTACTTTTTAAACATCACTGCTTTGTGTGACGCCAGTTTAACTCTGCCTGGAGACAAGCTTCAGGACAGACCTTCAGAACAGCGTGAGCTTGGGCCACTCCAGCACTGACAATATTCCTAAAAGTTTGAAGAGCCAATATCATTTCAATATTATGTTCTGTTTTTTCAATATTATGTTCTAGCTACGCACTGTGACAAGAATGTTTTCCGTCTCTATATCCCTTTTTCCCCATTCTAGAAATACCAGCATACAGAAGCATGCGAACAGGAGGTATTTCTTTCTAAAGTCTCTTTTTCCTTCCTCCTCCAAGAAAGCCAACAGGAGCCAGGAACGACCAGGAGAAATCGCTCTGCACTCTGCTAGTTCAAGCTCGTTACTAAGTTAAAAATCAGAACTGATGTCAAAACTGGTACCAGCCCACAAGTGTTTCTTCTCCAACAAAATGATTTTGTAGAACTTCCTGATTTCCTATCACTTTAAAATGTTCTCAAGACTGAAATTTTTAAAAAAAGCATTTGGGGGCAACAACTGAAACATTTCAGTTGGAAAATAATTGAATTGTAGCTTGAAAAACCCCGTGACACCTTTTGCAAAAGCTTTTTCAAAAAGTTTTTTCTTTTTCCAGAAAATACAGAGAACATCGTGCATAGGTACTCATTCCACTGAAGAAAAAACATTTTCATTTTTAAAAATCCCTAAAATGCTCTCTTTGGAAATCAGTTTGAAAAACAAACTGATTTTTTTTTTTTTTAGGGTGACATCAGTAATGACAGAGGGGCTTGCGGTACCTGCCCTGACAGCTCTGCGTGAGGCAGGGCACGCGTCTTCCATTGCAGATCCAGTAGAGAGGACCACAATGGCCATAGCTCTCTCCATTTCAGCAGAGCTACGGTGCTTTATAGCTACAACCTTGGCCCACAGTCCCTACTCCCAGATGCTTAAAGGTCTGATTTGTCCCCTCCTTCAGAAGCGGCCTCCCATGGCGAAGAGCCCCACTGCTTTCACCAGGGCCATCCAGCCCAGAAGCATCCGTAGCATTAACCTCCTCCGTGCCCCCCTGCAAGGTTCTTCCTGCGAATCAGTAACGCTCATCTCCCGACCTTAAACCGATTTCATGGTAGGATGGAGGCAACCGACAGTCTCTGACGTTGGCCTCCAATACGGTGTCACAAGCTTTGCCACTTCAGAAAGATGGGCGCTTGCCAGCAGGAGCAGGCGGCTCAGGATGCAGCCTGTATTCTTCCTTGGAAAAAAAAAAGATATATTAGTTTTAAATGCAAGTCGCAGCTTATAAATGCCAAGAAATTCCTCTTGCCACACGAATGTTTCCAGAATGCTGCGCTGAATTAAACGCATTCAGCTTGCTCTCAGCTCCGCGCATACAAAGAGACAGCTTGATAGATAAATACGTTTAGGGGTGCAGACAGCTCTGGTCACTGGACAATTAAAGATGGGAAGACGACCACGGCCGGGTAGCTCCGGATCCAGAGCACAAATTATTCCTGCTAGAGAATTCTATTAGTAATATTTGCATCTCGCTAATAGAAATCCAATTACTCAGAATGACTCTGAGCACATTATCCATTTTTAGCAAGATTTGCCTTATTCTGCAAACAGATTTTTTGCTTCATCGTCACTTTACTTTTGTTCCCGCGGTCCTCTGGGATGCGGCATCCTTCAAGGACATGTCAGAGGAGCACGCTATCCCGTCATCCTCCCGCTTTGAGGCCTAGGCAGCTGAATCACCCCCAGCCCTATTTTCTTTTGCAGTGTTAGATTAGCGAGAGGGCTTATGACCCGCCATCTGTCACTGCAGTCTGCTGACTGTGAGTCTCTGCTCTCTCCGCAACATTGCTGAGGAGGTGGAAGGCTTTGGGGGGGGGGAGAGAGAGGAGGGCGGGGGAAAGAGCCTTTTTCATCCTGCTGCTGCTCCTTGCTCCAAATCCATCCCTTAAAGCCGTAGCGTGCAAACCCAACGGGCGACGCGCCGGTCTCGCGGCGGAGGATGCAGACCCACCAAGGACTTTTTCGTTTTAACGCGGTGACATTCGCTGTCCAGGGGCTTTGGCGGCGCGGCGACAAATCTGAGCGGTCCCTCGGAGGCAGCCTGCTCTGAACCTGCGGCTCCCGCATGCTGTTTGATCACACCTGCTGAAGCTTTCCCAGCCCTGCCAGGGAGAGCCAGGCAATGTGACCATGCATCTGGCTTCCTGGCAAGGAGAGGGCTGCCTCTGGCCCCGCGCCAGCCCCCTCCATCTCCTCCTGAAAATAGTGCACCATTGGAGAGGGGAAAAAAAAAAGGCAAAAAAAAAAGGCAAAAAAAAAGCGCTGCGTACACCCCAGCTTGTACAGACCCAGGGGACAGCTTTGTCACCCACCCACCGCCCATGGGAGACCCACGGACGGTACCACAGGACCGGGAAGCAGCCTGCAGGGTTTTGGGGAGAAAGCAATGCGTCGCCTGCTGAATTTTCCTGCTTGATTTAAAGTAATCTGGTTGCAAAGCTCCTGCCCTGAAGAAAGGAAATAACTTTTCATTGCAGCAAGGAGTCATAAGACAGCAGCTCTCCTTGAAAGCTGAGGGAAGGAGCGTTCCCACCTCCTGTTGGTTTGCTTGGGAAAAAAAAGTCTCTGCATAACTTCTCCAATATTTTCCACCAAGTCTCAGTATAATTGTACCGGAACCTACAGGCTCCATCCCTGCTAGAGCAGATGGGACTTTTTCGGACCAACTTATTTCTGTCTTAAAAATAAGACAATGTGTAACAATGTGAACACACACCAAATCAGTCCAGTTGTGGTATCAGACTTCTCCCCACAGCAGATCATTCAACCTCCTGTTCCTGAGACGGCTTCTACTTAAACACATGGCCTATTCCAACGCCCAAAATTGAGCTCCCAGTTCCTCTGCTGGGATGTGCTCTCAGGTCATTTCCCCCCAGCCTCTGGCAAGTGACAGCTATCACTGCAAAACCACAACATGTAAGGAAGAACCAGCAGCCCGAGCATGGAAGACCTGATTTGGGACCTCGTGTGTCCTCAGCAAGAGTGAACCTGCCCGTGCGTCGAGCCTTGGTGCCTGGGGAGGAGCAGCCCTCCAAACTGGCCTCTGAAGATCCCCTGCCTTCAAACGTCATTTGGGTCTGTCAGCATTGGGCTGCTCACATCCTCCTACACCCCAGAAGAAGTCTCCGGAGATATATTTCTCCGGCTGAGAAAAAAGAAACGACTCAGGAACCAAAGGAAAGGAGCAAGTTAAATTATTTCTCCAACCTGACATTCCCTGGGACTGTTTCAGCACAACCAGATTCCACTTTGGAGATCCAAGAGGTCTCAGCCAGACCCCTATGAACTGGTATCACCAAAATTAACGGGGGTGGAGGGTAAGCTGCCACCTTGCCAAAGCATTTCTTTATACAGGGGCCCTTCTGTATCCACAGGTAAGTATGAAAATAAGTCTTGCACGTCATGGTCAGATGCCACGTCCTCCCATCCCTTTCCAAGCAGTGATCCATCCAGCAGATGGTATTGTTGACAAGGAGCCTGTGGAACTGGCACTGCCAGTCCTGCGTTCCCCGCGGTGGTCCATGACCTCACCGCAGAGCTGTGTTCTGGATGTTGCTAGGCACATGTGGGCAGTCTGATGTTAGCAAGCAGATATTTCTAGAAAAAAAGATCGTATCGCCTCCTAATTGATATCAGCAGTAAATCCCACCGAGCTAGGGCTGCCTTGCCCCTGGATGCCCCCCATCCGTGACCTCTTTCGGCACATTTTGTCTGGACGGAGTATGAAGATTTTGACCACGTGGGCACCCGGGAACCCCAGAGAAGCGGCCCCTGCGCATCACCTCGGCGCATTTGGGTTTGCTGCAAATGGTCAAGCTATTTTTGCAGCATATGTGCAGCAGGCCTAACACAGCTTGAAAAAAATCACCGTACACGTGTTACGCGGTGTATACGCACATATTTCTGTACAAGAAACCTCGCTCAGGAGCGTGACACCTTTTATCATAAGGCAGCAGGACCCAAACATCCAACACCGCTCTGAAGCCACGCGGACAATTTGCGTGCACAGACACAGCAACAGTGTGCACAGGCATAAAATTACCCGCGCCGCGTTATCCCCTCCAGCAACTCTGTGTTCAGGGATGCTGCAAAAATACAATAGCGAAAGAGGACAAAGGAGAAGGATGCGGGTTGTAGAATTTGCCATCAAAGCTGTTCAACTTCAGTTTTTCTAAGACAGTCTGGCCTCTTGCGACACAAGGAGCACACAAGAGGCACCGTGCGGAGCTGCCCCTGAATACCGCTGCTGCGAGTGATGCAGACCAGACCCGTCCACATGCTGAAGGACTCACTAAGGTACCCTGGATTTATTTCTGGACCCAACCAGCCTATTTCAAACAACTGCTGGAACTGCAGTTGCACCCAGGTACGTGACCAGGCAAAGCTGCAGGCAGAGGATAGGTTTCCAGCAAGAGCCCAGGCTGCTCTGCCTGCCAAACACGAGGTTCACGCCAACCCTTTCCCACAGAAGTGAACTGGTGAGACTTGCTGGGGCGCGCGTCCGGAGGGGCAGAGACCATTCAGCCACTCCTCCTCTCCTTGAGGGCCCATTACAACCCATTAAGCCACACCGGCTCCTCTTTGCACCAAACCCACAGGAGAAAGCAGTGCCCCAGGTTTTCTCGTGGACGTTTTGCAGCATGAACCGCGCTCATCAAATTCTTATGCATTAGACATGCAGAGAAGCTAAAAAGTCATTTGGAAATAAAGAAGTGTATAAGTTACTCTAGCTTGAGGGCTCTAGTAATTTATGCACCGAGAATTTATACAGGTCATGTACCTATTTACTTTGCTGTGCTCTAAAAAAAAAAAATGCACAGTTACCTTAGCAACTTTAACATTGCGAGAGAGTACAGAGCTTTCTTAAAGAGACATTGTCAAGAGCGGTCAGCCTGACCAGCCGTTCCCCCGCTTTCCTGCGTGCTGGATCTGCATTCACATGCGGTTTTCCCCTGGGATCAAATACACATTTTATTTTAACGATGAAGAACCCGTCTCGGAACTCATTGACATCATTTGACAGTAAACAAAAATAAGCCTACCATGCACAAGAATGAGAAAATGTCATAAAAAAAATAGATGGAATTTACTCATTTCATCATCCTGACGTGTTCCGAAAGCTTAAAATAATTTTTCAATTTGTGGAAATTGCCTAGACTCTATAAAAACATAAAGCATGCTAGTTACACCTTGGGGGCTTTCAGATTTAAAAAAAATAAACCCCAACATTGTAGAAGAAACCTAATAAGCTGACTAGGCAATAAGCACCCAACCTCTCAGATTTGTTTTAGTTTATTTGCCTTTCTCTCCAGGATTTTTCACTAGGTTTGTTCATGGAGTGTTTTTTCCCAACGCCAAATTAAAAAAGAGTCTCTAGAAAAAGCTCCCCGTTACCCAGAACACAGAAGTAACTATAAGTTGTTATACTCAGAAGAGAAACACCTTCTCTGCCCACCTCGAGAGGTCTGATCTGATACCCGGCCGAGACAGCGAGGTCCTACCGAGCCTGTTACCGACCTTTTGTCGGTACTGCGAAATACATGAAAAATCTCACAGGCTAAGGAAAAGCGTCTGATAAATTCCCCAAGCTCGTGGTGACAGAGAAGGACGGCGGAGCGCAGAGTCAGGGTGCGGAGGAGAGCACGGCCACCCTGCTCGGGGGAAGAGGCAGCCCTCGCCTTTTTTCACTGAGCGCCCAAAACAAGCGCTGACGGATCCCAAACACACCCGCCACCCGCACGGTTTTCAGCCGGGCTTCAAAAACACGAACTTGCCACCCCAGACAACTCAAGGCGCACTTTGTTAACTACCAAAACCCCTCCCTCTTCTGCTGCAGCCACGAAAAGCAAAGTAAAGCAATGCCAGGACACACTAAGTCAGGGAGGACCGTGATACAGACAGCGATGATGATTTTTTTACAAAACCCTTAAGGCCACAATCAGAAAAGGACCAGAAACGCTGCACCGTGGCACCGCTGGAATCCCGGCCCTTCTCTTCCTTCCTGCCCAAATCTGCGAGTCACTGCAAACTACAAAGCACACGGTGAAATATCTTTTCCTCCATACCTACACATCCTCCGTGCAGCTTTCAGTAAAAAAAATTAATTCATGATTTCTCTCCCAAACAATTCTGATTTTGCAAACCTTAAAGAGCACGCGATAGATTCAGACAACAGATTTTTATTATTTTTTTTAACAGCTATAAACCTGATATATTTTCTGCAGCGTGCTGTGAACATAGGGGGTGCCTCTTCCGCGCACAAAGGTTGAGCTGGGGCAGGGAGAGCAGGGAGGAAAGCCATAAACCTCCTGCTTTCTGGGCAACTACCTTATTCCTACGTTATCAAAAAAAAAAAGTCAAATTGTGGATCTTTTCAACCACAGGGATTAAAAAAAAGACTTAGAGAAGCAAGGTGCTGACTCTTCCTGATGAACAGTGTATGGCTCCAATCAAGTCCTACAGCAGCGGGCCCATACAGTTATATTTTAGGTGGGCTGTGCCTGAGATTTAGGCAAAATACCTACCACAAAACTCTTTTTTTTGCATTTCCGACTGTCCCTTTTCCTGATAAGCGTAGCACAGCCTCAGGGCTTCATTTCAGGAAGAGATGTGGGAGTGGATCTCAGAAATCATCTCCGACAGCAGCACGAGTAGCCTCCCTCCCAAGCGCTAGGGCTGGGCTGGGAATTCACTACTCTTTCCCCTTGCCCTTACAGTTAAGCACAACCAAACCTCAGTGATTTTCTTTTAATATTGCACCCAGTTGTCCCATCCACATCCTATTGCCAAGACTGTTCAAGAACAGTCTCCGCAACAGCATCCGAAGCTCTCGTAACTGCTCCGCATCTGCAGACCGGGACCAACGGTGGCAGCAGGGCAAGGAGCGAACGCCCTATTGCCACCCTTCCTTCACATCACACCCCCCGGAAACCAGCGCAGAGGCCGCACAGGAGACAATGCAACTTTTAAGCCATATCGGCTGTTGCAAGGAAACCTCTCCTCTATATCCGACTTACAGCCGCGCCGAGGAGAGAGGTCCGCGGGTGTCAGAGCCTCCTACACAAACAGCATCCCGCCTGCCCTGCCTACCAGCCTCGTACCCTCCCTTCTCCCACCGCCCCGGAGCAGAAGGAGTCTGGGAGAAGCGAGGAGGATGGGGAAGAGGGTGGTTTGCGCCGAGCCGCTCTTGCTCCCCCATCCTCCACCCCCCTCCCCGTCCTTCCCCGCAAGCTTTTCTCCATAGAAGGCAGCAATCTGCCTCCTGTGCCCAGGTACCGCAGGCAGCGTGCCACTTTGCCAACGCACTGTCAGATCCGTGCCGCGTCAGAACGAGCCCTACCGCATTAATTCAACTTGGTGGATTTTTAAAAAAAAAAAAAATAAAAAAAAATAAAAGAGGGAAGGCAGGACAAGGCAGAGCAGATGGCTGAGGACAGATACCGCATCCCATTCTTCCTTGCTCTGCAAGAAAACAGCTTCACTCTCTGCTGTTTACCACACTGCTCCTAGCTTTTTTTTTTTATCTACAAAAAAATGCAGAAATTGGTGTCCAAATACCCAAGGTTTCCATGTTTTTGTTGCCGCCACTTAAATTTTGTGGATTTCCATCCCCATCGCAGCTCTTCAGGCCACATGGCACAATGAGGGTGCGATTGCTATGAGATAATCACACCCTTGGGGTGTTATTAAGCACAAGGCTATGCCTCGTGCCGCTCGCTCTCCAGGGACGTGATTATATCATGATAACCAAACTCCCCAGAGACACCTTATTGCAATTATGACATTTCTTTCAGGTTTATGTATGAATACATTATTCAAGGAAATTACTTTGATCACCAGAAACTTCCACTTAGTGTTCAAATACTTAAACTGGATGGTTTACAGAGATGAAGTTCCTTCCTTACAGTGTTTGACAGGGAGAGAAACATGGCTTTTAATCTGAGCAGAGCAGTACCAAGGCCTAATCACCAACACGCAGACACGAGCTCTCTTATTTAGAACGGCAGGTTTTCAAATAACCAAACCAGCCCAAATATTCAATCCATATTTTGGCTACTCCAGCGCCTGAAGAACCAGTCCAACAAAGCACTTCTCTAAAGAAGAGTTGAAGATAAATAGAATTAAAGACGGAGCTATTACCTTCTGGCTTCATAAGCACAAAGATCCAAGCGGTTCAGGCATCAGAGAGAAATAACAGCTCCTCTTACTGACCTTATAAACTTGGCCACCACTCAATGTGTGGGGCCCCACCTGTGTAAGACATCCAAGTGTTTCAAATGACCGTCAGTGTCTGTTTGCAATGACCCACCCAAATGTTCCTGCAAAACCCGTTTGTTAAACGTGTCCACCTGCCTCCCTTGGTTCTGGACATCTCTGGAGCAGCCGGGGCTGCTCGTGCAGTGGGTTTTCTACGTCCATTGTGGTGCAAGAAAAATCACATCTACAGTACCTGAAGGGTTAAATAGTTGAGGGCCCAGAACTGACTCTACAGATTAGTGGTGGGGCAAAACCAAGGTCACGCAGAAGATAGGTCACAGGAAAGGCCAGCCCAGTGCCGCAGATGGGTAGCGTTAGCTCATAAAAGGTGTGGCCAGAAGGTCTCCAAAGCCCATAAGGATTCTTCAGGGACCAACTGAATTAAAACAGAGAAGCAGAAGTAACACCTGCACCCCAATAGCGATGAATATTCCCTAGAGTCCTATGGACTGTGCGAGAGGGGACTGCGTATCTGTTCCTGTGTTTGTTTTACTGACCTCGGCTAAATGTTCATGAAATACATATTGGTTATTGATCACTCTCCCCGTTCCTCGCCAGAGAGAACCCAACAGTTAATAGTATAGGTCTGGTGTCAGAGAAACACGTAAAAGAGGACACAGTCTAAAAGTGCTTCGTGGAAGAGATCAGCAAATGTGCATCAAAACCTCAGTGGCGTCATCCATAGGCTTTTTTTTCATGGTTCCTGCCCAGCTGGGCCATGTTCCCCACAGCGAGCGAGCGTGCCAGCTGTGGGGAAAGCAAAGCTGCTTTTCCCAGTGCCCAGCACCACCCCTTGCGCCCTGCTCATAACCGCCCTGCTATCGCTGCTTCTTCGAAAGCCAGCAAATGCCAAATGCCCATGCCACCTTACACGGAGACAAACATCAGTCCAAGGGGAACAACGAGTACGTACCGAGATTTTTACGCTCTCTTTCAAATTTAAAAGAANAAAAAAAAAAAAAAAAGAACTGCTAATTAAACAAATTCTGGCAGTTTGGTTATATATTTTGTTTTTTAAAAAGTCCTGAATAGGATGGGAAATATAACAGGAGCTCAGCGTGCACGCTACAGCTGAACAACCTACGATGCACGTTCCCTCTCTGGGAACTCAGTTAATACCTTAATAATGTCACTCCTCCACTTGTGACCAACAGTCAAAGAAGAAACTTCAGCATTGCTCCGTATTTCCTATGCCAAGCCCGTCCTTTCTATGCAAAGTTTTAGCCCCTGATCCCCTGTCTCTTCTAAACATCATTGCATCCTGTCATGAGCTTTGATCTCCAAAATAGAGATCATGTCTAAAGTGCCATTGCTTGGGGGCCCTCAACCAGCTGATGCTCACTGCAGCAGAGCTTCCTCGCAGGATGGTTTAAAAAGGCAGGTATTTGGCTGTGGTGGGCTGGTTCAACCTTCTATTTGGGGCTTGCAATCAAGCTTAGGGAAACAGCATTATCTATGAAGCTCCTGATACTCTTGTTCGTGTTGGCTTTGATTGCTATGGAGCCGCTCACGCTGCCGTCTCTTCAGACCCAGGTGGCTGCCAGGAAATGGTTTCTGCAGATACCAGAGGCCACAGCCTCATGCACTCGCGCTCATAAGGACGTCACGGGCTTTGGAAAGCCCTGTCCTGCTGGGGAGAAATGCTGGCACGCACCTAAAAAAGAGATTTTCTGATACAGTCCCACCTGCAAACAGGGAACGCAAACGCTTCCAGTCTGCGTAAGACCTTCTGATAGCTACTGCGATTCTCCTGTGTCTTCCTCAGTCTTCCCACCACCTTCGGAGCCCATCGCGCTCACACCTCTTATTCCGATTTTGAGAAGCAAGTGGAAGCGTCAGAAAATCTGTTACACAGGTGATGCCTCACTTACAACAGCCATGAGAACATTTCTGCCATGGAAGCCAAATATATATATAAAGTGCTAAAGATAATGACAGAGTGTGCATTATCAGCCTCTCATCGCTGTATAGTTATTGGGGATAAATTTGAATCTATGGTGAACTTCATATATCTCACATCCACTACTGCCGATCAGTGAAGGTGACTCCAGGCAGGGGCAGCTTATCTCCAATAGTTTACCGAGTTAATTGAAATGAGCTTAAAACCAGCTCAAATGATCAAATTCCTATACACACTACTTTGTTTCTATCTCTTCGGCAGTGTGACAGGCGATCTGCAGAATTACAATGCGACGGAACGCGTGATTGCCAGGAGAGCTGGTCAAACACACGGGAGGAGGGAAGGCCCGGTGAGCTTGGTGGAGACGTACGCTCTACTGATAAACAGTCCCTGCTGTTTGAAAACCCTGCATGATGAAGATGATTAACAAAAACACCAATGCAAAACAGAATCGTTATTAACATTGCTGCGAACGAGTATTTACGACATTTGCACTGCTGCTCACTCACCCCTTTCCAAGCGGTGTTTTCCTTTACACTACGAATTTGAGCGGAAACCAAACGTTTATGTGTTATCAGGGAAACGGCCTCGTGCTTATCCGTTATCACAGAACTTACCTGCACAAGGGGAGCGATGCCTTGAGGCCGAAGCGGCCAGTCCCACAAAAGATGGGACCAGTAGCAGCCAGGGTTTGCTCACGGAGGCCACTCTGAGTAACAACTAGATTCTTCCCCAGCCCAGCGCTCCGTATCAACCTTGGTTCTAATTCAGCCACCAGTTCTGCACCTTTATTTGGCCAAAACTTTCTTTTTTTACGCCAGTACCTTTCTTCGTGTCCCACACTAACCCGGACGTGGCAGTCCACGCTTCAGCAGGGTGAACTGAAGCTGAAGGAGCGGCAGGGAAGGGCTGCTGAGATGATGTAGGGAAAGAGCCCCTTCTCTTACAGAAGAGAGTGGGAGAGCCTGCCTTGTTTGACCTTGCAAACCTGAGGCCACGGGTGATGCTGTTGACCGTCTCCCCCGGTTTGGAAAGCTGCGAAGACACATCACCATCCTGGAGAGCTGCTCAGACCTTTCCGCAAAGCGCCCAGCACCCGTCAGTGAGAGACTCCTGTGTTCATCACGAGTGCAAATAATAAATACGATCTGTATACAACAAACGACCCTTTGGACAACTAGCGAGAGAAATAACTATATTTTTAAAAAGCACCTTCATGAATCAGATCCTCTGTTGGCAACGATTATATTGCTCAAGAGAAGATCTTACATCAATGTCTTTCTCAAAGGTAGACAGCCGTCCTCGTGGTAGCAGAGATGCACTTGTTACGGTGTACTTGGTTCTCATAAGGACAATTACGCAAGGACAGCATCAGTGCTGCCAGAAAATGAAATCAAGAGAGAGAAGTCAGTGGTTGCCAAAGCTGAGCCTGTACCTTATGAAATCTGATTCTCCCCCAAAGACACAACTCCAGGCCGGCAATATTTGCAAAGGTGACACAACTCACAGCATGTTCCCGTGTTGTAAAATTCATTGAGGGCAGGAGAAGCCAAAAAAAAAAAAAAAAAAATTTCAAAGACTCCAACATTTAAGGACCGGATTTTAAAATAAATGCACAATGAAAGGTTATGCTGTCATTAAAGAAATAGCCAACACGTTACAGCACGAGTCAACACAGTGCTGCAGCAGACACTTTGCATTTGCAGCTAATCTGCCAATGATTAAACGAGCTGTTATTGAGCATTTGCCCTGTTGAACTAGGTTTTTCTTATCCTTATTAATCATTCATTTTACACTACAGTAGCCCCCTGTCTTTAAGCAAAACATCTTTTTTTTTTTTTCCTTTTCTTTTTTTTTTTCTTCTCAACAAGGCAAATTTAGCTTTCTTTTTTCCTCTGGCGATGTCCTTTATGATCCCAAGAACAGATAGCGGAACAAAAGCGTGAACAAAACCTGGGAGAGCTCTAAAGAGCGTGGGGAAGCAAATTCTTTTTGCACTAAAACTTCAGGAGTTAAAAGTAGAGGACATGGCTGGAGCCACTAAGCTCTGGTGTAAACACGGCCATTTAAGAGGATTTGCATACCATTTATTAACCTTCCGGAAGAACTACACAGACCCCAGTCAGGGAAAACAACTGTGTACACATGTTCGTTTCATTCTTGTTATCGAAATATAGCTTCTGCCAGCCACCTCCGAGTGTATTCCGCAGGCAGATAAATACAGGGACCGGGAAGGGGTGGCTGGATCCAGCCTCTTTGCTGCCCCTTTGGGGTTTCATGAAATCCGGAATTCATTTTTTAGCTGCGTTTGAGAAGGAAAGGTGTGTGAGCAGCCATCAGCTGTGCTGCAGGTGTTTGGGAGGGTCCAGAAACAAAGGCGATCCCATGATCCCGGCAGCCGCACAGGGAAGGGCTGTGGGTGCTGTGTGGGTGCATCTGTGGGTGCTGGTGATGCCGCGGCCGAGCGCGGATCATCTGCAGTGCCGGGGGCTGTGGCAGAGCCCGTACCACCTCACACGTCCTCAGGCTCCTCCACGAGGTCCTGGTCCCGTCCCCATCCTAATTTAGGATTTTGCCCTACACCGCCACTGTTTATGCCCCAGTTTCCTCAACAGCCAAGGGGCACACCAACGCCTCCTCTCCACTGGTGGGCACCCCGGGTCTCTGGTGGCCACATAAGCAATGTGTCCTGCTGTCTTTTTGCTGTTAACAGTCTGTATTTAGTACATAAATTTCGAGGTGCTTAATAAAAGACTTTCAACCGTGAATTTCACCACCATTTGGAAACAAAATTCTCTTTCTATGGGCATGTTACTGAGACTTTTTTCGAGAAACATGGAGGAAATGAAAGCAAATGACTGTCCCCACGACGACAAGTCCCTTTGTGTACCTGCAGCAAGTAAGAGCAGACAGCAGGCACACACACAGGGTGGGGAGGGGGCATGTTGGATGGAGATCCTCCAAAGGCACCGACTGCCCCAGCTTCTACTGAGCTTCAGTTCCACCTTTGCAAAGGCTTCCAGCCTGCTTTCCCTCGGGTAACGGTGCTTCACAGACAGCAGCCAAGTGGGATGGGATTGTGCTGTGGGTGCAAAATACCCTGGGACTTCAGAGATCCAGATTCTCATCCCCACCCTACCACAAACCTGCACAGCTCCAGACTCCAGACTCCATCTGCACTGCTAGCGGAAACTTGGTCAGAGCCTTGATCAGACATCCTACACGTCCTTGGAACCACTGGTGGCTTTTACCGNGGTGGCTTTTACCACAGCAGTATCTGGCGCTCTGGATGTCCCTGTCCCTTAGCAGGCGTCCTGGTGTGCTGGGACTGCATGAAGAGGGATGAAAGCCCCCGATAAGGAACCAGAAAGGCCCCAGATTTCCACCCCCAAGAGCGCTCTGCACAAGCGGCGTTGGACCCGTGAGAAGAGTGAAGACATCAGCTGAGCTTGCACCCGGGTGTGAACGGGGGTGAAGATCGAACATCGTGGTGGACATGGTCAGAGGTGTCAGGGAGCCCTCCGGCACCAGAGGAGCGCTCCTTCCCCGCCACACACACACGCGCGCACACACACACACAGACTCACTTTGAGCTCAACACAAGGATGCTATCAGCTTAAAGAAAAACAGAAAGGAAAGCTTGTTAGAAGGGATTTTTTCCCCCCTTAATTTCCTCTGCATTTTCTTTTTTTCACTTTAAACACATGCTTCATTCACTTTCCACTTCGGTTTCGAAGCTGGATTAGCTAATACATTTTTTGCTTTCATGTAACAGCATGTTGTAATGTTTACTTTGCAAGTACTGCATAGGAACAGTTTTAAAATAAAGCTCTAGAATTGATTTTTCACTGATTTTTGGTTAAACTACAGGATCTATACCATTGCTATAGGGTTTTATAGAACCCTGTTTCTATGTGTTTGTTCTTCGGGTTATAATTTATTTTCACAGTAACTTCTTTAAACTCTTAATGTAATAAAATCCATCTTTATAAGAGCTACACGGCCACTAAAAATCTAGCAACACCTTCCAAAACCCAAGGTGAACGTGCAATTGAAGGAAGAAAGCCTGATACTCAGCATGTTAAAGATATGTAGGAAAAGTGTAATTAATGTAAGACAGCGAAAAAGAAAGTAAGTTTTGAAATCTCTCCCAGCGATCACATTCTTCACAGCGTAGTACAAATGCGGTTCCAACGGTTATTTTTAGCCTGGCACACACGGGGATATTGTTACCCAGCCTGCTGCTAGAAGTAATTTTAAATATCTTTCTGAACAATCAAAGAAGATGCTATATTCAAGAACAGGCACAGAAGTCGCCCTTATCTCGCATTCTCCATGAGAACATTTGACCTTCCTGATTTGGGTTCAGTTGACAAGAATTCGCTGCCTGCTTAAAGATCTGCATCTCATGTAGAATGATTATAATAAAAGTTCATATCACAAACCCTACACAGAATAGCATTCTCTTTACCTACGGAAAGGTGACATTTTCCAAGCTGTTACCTAGAGAGCAAAGGACAAATGGAAAAGATCAGTCACATAAAAGCAGCATTATCATAACATCCCATGGCAATTTCCGAGTTCTTTGAAGGCCAGATGCTTCCGCTCCATATCTAAATTTCCTATAATAAGAGACTCAATGGAAGCACAAAACATACCCGCGTCGCAAAGTAAAAAATCTTGGCTATCCTATAATTTCCAGTCATTTTCTATTTGGAGTTGGTCAATTTTTTCAGTGTGAAAGTGGAACGCTTTCCCTGGTGTGCCAGAGAGAGACAACAAAATATCGCGAGGGAAGTTGAACAAAACCACTATAGACAGATTGGAACCATTGAACTGGCTCAGCTGGACGGGAGCTGCGGATAAGGAGTTGCAGCTGAGGCTGAATTTCCTCAAAGCGCAGGAATTGTCTGGCAGGATCCCATCGCATCCCTAGCAGCTACTTCACAGCAAAGGCAAGAAACCCCAGGACTGATAATCCAAACCCGACCTGCCTGTAGGGAAAGCTCTTTGGTGGTCCCTTCCTACGCCAAAGCAGACGATTTCCAATGCTTTTTGAAAATGTTTGGGTCTGCCGCAATATGTTGGGTATATCTGCTGGTGGCGGTCAGCGTCCAGACCTTTGTGAAGCCTCCGAAGTTTGAAAATCAAGGTTTAGAGTGCAAACCCCAGAAAAGCCAGCCCTTCGCAGGACCTGAGCGTGGTCTGGGCTCAGCCATGAGCAGCCCCTGGGTCCACCCCCAGCAAGCTGCCACGTTCCAAACCCTGCGAGCTCCATTTCCTCGCACAGATGGCAACCTTGCATGGAAGGTCCACAGCGAACTCTAAAACTGTCATTTCAACCCAACACTCGTGTCGGTCCTGCCTTTCTTAGGCCAAAATCATGCCAGACTATCTGCAGGAGCTGGGGAAAGAGACCGGCTTTAGGAGAGCGTAAACTGACTTCACTGGAACTCCTGCCAAGCCAGGCTGATGGAAATAAGAAGAAAATCACCGTCCTCCAGATTTAATTCCCAAAGGAAGCAGAGCCTTTGCACAGCCCCGGTTCCCACTCGCTTAGCCAAAAGGGAACGAAAACAAATAAGGAAGGCAGGGGACGCCATCCGCGGGGTCTGACGGACGCACGTATCTACCTGACCTTGCTGTGCTAGATCATCTCAAAATACAAGTTGGTTTCCTGGTTGTTTTTATTTATTTCTATATTTTGCCACGAGAGAAAAAAAAAAAATTAAAAACATCGATTCTTCTATGATTTACGGTGGGGTTAAGGCAAACGTGAAGCCCATGTTAAGGCTGTTCATCTCATGATAAGGCAGCAAAAAGGTCAACAAATTACTCTCTCCCTAATGGTTCATTTGAACCAATGAAAACAGGATATTTTATCCTCCCGGGTCAGACCTGCTTAGAAATCCTACGTCCCCTTCCCCCCTTCCCTCCCCAACCTCCCCCCGCACCTCCTCCCTCTCTCCCGCTCCCAGCCCCTTTCTTTTAACTCTCATCTCTGATCCTCCAAGGTGACCTTTTCTCCCACTCCTCATACCAAATTTTCTGGCTGAGTGACGCTGAGCGTTGCTGCCGCCCTGCCCGGGGGTCCCCGGGCTGCGGGGTGGGACGCCAGGCTGCAGCCCCAGCCCAGCACGGGCTCCGCCGCTCCCTGATGCTGCTGAGCGGGAAAAGGAACCGGAGCAAGAAAGGTGGCGGGGGTACAGCCCCTACGGTTCCTGTCCTGCTCGGGAGAGGTTTATTTGGCAATCCGAGCCCCGGCAGTCACGAGCTCGCAGGGGATGAACGAGGGTTGGTCTGCTTTGGCCAGAGCTGGAGCAGCCAGCGCTAAGTGCCGCCCGTTCGGAATAGCTATCGCATCTAATTGTTATCCTTGCTGCTGATTGAAGGGGGGAGTGGAGGGATGGCAAGTTCAGCCGGGTGACATGATGCAGTTTTAATGAGTCTCTCTTTTTCTTTTCCTTTTCTTCTTCCATTTTCCCCCCCAAACCCTCACCCCGGACCGGCTGTTTTAATAGGGAAATATGGTAAATTCTAACAAAATAAGGCTGGCACTCAGAGCACAGTTTTAATAGGGAAATATAGTAAATTCTAACAAAATAAGGCCGGCACTTAGAGCGCAGACTGAAGGCAAACCTCCAGGAGCCTTTCAGCAGTCGCAGGGCAGCAATAGCACTACAGACGCAATTAGTTCCTTAAGTTCTTTAGTACAGGGCCTTTGGAGGGGGTGGACACTAGATTAAGCGCTGCTTCATTTGCCTATTTATTCAGCTGTCAGGAAGCTGAAAGGGTTAAATCGTCTGTCGGAGAAGAAAAGCCTCCACAGAGCCGGCTCCTGGAGTGACCGTCCCCTGGGGTGGACAACGCTGGCCCCATTGCAGCGCGGCCGGTCGCTGCAGTATGACCTCATGCATNCCCTTTTTTTTCCCCCCCCCCCCCCATTCCCCGCAGATGCAGCGTGCTGCGTGGCGGGGCGTGCAGCAGAACCTGACTCAGCAAAGGCGCCTGATGCCAGAGCAGCCCCAGCCGTGCTGGAATCCACCCCAGCAGAGGCGAGCGGAGCCCCGGGCAGTCCGCACCCAAAGCCAAAAACAAGCTCGGCCGAATTAGCCCCAGTTTAGAAAGAGAGGGTTTCTAAGCCGGGGTACATATCTGAAACCGGGAGAGGTTGGTACGCGGCAGCGAACTCTCTGTCTCTAAATAATAGAGAGATTACGCTCCCCGTTTGGGTATGGTTTGCATTTATTTGTTCCTTCCTCGCAGCCACGCGTGAGTCCGAGTCGTCTGTCTCAGGGCTATAAAGAACCGACGCTCCCCGATATATTCCAGCTTCTATTTCCAACGTTTCAGCAGAACCAGGTTACAAAAGTTAACTCTCCCAGTGAAGTTGTTTTGCTTTGTGTGCCTCGACACGCACACTCTGCATCAATTGTGCCTGTACCGGGGAGGGTTTTAATTACGGAATCATGTTTGTGGTGCATGACCGGTTTATTCCTAATATAGGTCACTAATTTGGGTTCTCCTTTGGCTGAAGTATCCCTCAGTGCTGTTCGCTGTAACGTCTGACAGCCTATATCCAACCCCCCAGCGCTTGCTCCTTCTCTCTGCGTTATTTGAGATAGAAATCCGAGAGAATCTCTTTTCACAATCTAAGGAATATCTGCATTTGGTTGGTTGTTGTTCCACGGTTTTTTCCTTGAAGAATTCAAAACGTAGCGTATTCAAAGCGGATTTAGAGACATAGCTCACTCACACACAGGGAAGGAATGCCAGTGCATACGGAGTACCATAGCCCAAAACACAGAGATAGCATGTAATGCAATTTTCTAACAGCATATCATCAAATTTTGTTAATATAATAACCTGAAATAAAGTATTAAGACAGATTGTCGTGCCCAGGTAGCACAGCTGAGGATTCAAATATTTAAATCTAACATGTTCTAGCTTGTTCCTATTGAAATCAATGGAAGTTCTCCTTCCCGGCTGATTGCAGTGGGGAAAAATGGATCCAGCTCATGCAGAATAATGACAGGAGGGGGAATGGGCAAGTTCAGCTGAGTTTTCAAATGTTGATTTCTTAGCTCAAATCAGCTCTAATTTCTGTTTGGTTTTTTTTTTTTTGGTAGGGTTTTTTTTGTTAGAGGAAAAAAAAAAGGAGCTATTTTCTTCGACATCCATAAATAAAACAGAAATCATCCCAATGCAAGGAAGGAGAGAGGCAAGAGAGTGAAAAACCTTTTTTATGTGCATCTTCCTTTCATCCCTTAATGATGTAAAACTTCCTTAGCCACTCTTTTCTGTTTGCCACTTTATCTACCCGAAGGATGAGACCGTATCCTGCTGGAACCCGGGGATCCGCTGAGCCTGCTCACAATTGACACAAAAACTTCAAAACATTTTTTGAGCTCCATGTCCGAAAACATAAATATAGAAAAAAAATATCATAGCCTCATGCTCAATTTATCTGCGATCACGTTTTCGGACCACTCACCTATCTTTGTTCAAAGAGGATCAGGAAGAGGCATTCGCTCTCTCAGCTGCCTGCTAACATCATTTCTAATTTTTTATTTTTTTTTCCAGGACCGCGCAGCTTCACGTTAGCAATTTGGGTCTGGGCATTCATCCTCCAAACTGACTTCAAAAGACTTTAACAAAAAGGCGCCAGTTCATATTTCCACCGAGACAACAGCGATGCCCCAGTTAATCACAGGAGAAGGAGGTTCCAACCCAGATCTCGGAAAGCTGAAATCTTTCAAAAAGGACTAAACCTATTTCAAATTGTTTCTGCAGAGGGTATTTTCAATTACTCCTCCCTAAGACCATTTCCTTTGATTGACTTTAAACATCATGCAAGTTCTGGGAAATATAAAACTTCCGCTATTAAGAATCACGCGAAGAGGTTTAAAGCTAATGCAAATTTCCATGCTAAAAACACGCCACTTCAAAATGTTTGCTCAGATTAAAAGCCGAGCTTTCAAAAATAAAGCTGTAGCAGCTACAAAAGCAGACTGGAAAATGTTGCTAGAAATAAGCAGGAAACGCCTCGTTTTCCCTTCAAACAAAACTAAATCAAACGGGTTAATGAAGGGCTGGGAAAATCAACGGGAAGGGTCCCGATGTGTCCAGTAGGAGCTCTGAGGGGAAAGAAAAAGGCAATGCCCAGAGCTCCCAAACCAACCCGAAGGAACCCTTTCTGCGACAGACGCCTGGGAAGAGGAAGAATGCACACTCCTAAATATCGCAACACCGCTCAGGGAAGGGCATGAGAAAACCATTCCACTATTTCCCATCTCCTGGCTGGAAATTCGACCTATCCCCCTCCCCAAATAATTCCAGTATTTTATCTACAAGGTTCCTATGGTTTATTTAGTTCATGTGCTTTGGTTTGGAGTTGGTTTTGGTTTTTTGTTTTGTTTTTGGTTGGGTTTTTTGTCCAATTGCACTTGACAAAAACCATAAACCTTTTAGTTGCTGAATATTTCCCGTACCGCAGCACTGCGCGCAGCGTTCCCAGGAAGGTTCATCTTTCGCGATAAACAAAGAGTTGGGGGAGGCAGACGGGAGCAGACGCTCTCCCGTCCCCCTTCAGCATCCCGGGGAAGGGAAAAGCCTCTTGCGGGGTGCGACCTTGGCGAGGACGCTCCGTTTCCAGCTTCTCGGGAAAGCAAGGTTGCACCCTCTGCTCCGGGCGGCTCCATCGCTTTCTGCTTTTACATTCAAATCAGCTTGGCGGGGCGGCGGGGCTGGTCGCTCAGCTCCACGCCACGGGTGAGAGCGTAACTTTGCGTTCCTCAGCTGGAGGAAAACACTGGGAACACAAATTGGAGCCCGAATCGTTTCCCGGCGTTATTTCGCTGTAAATTTAAATGGCCCTGGCACTGGGAAGCTCTCTCGTTTATTTTAAAAGCAGCGAAGATTTATTCGACGCGGAAGTCATTCAGAGCGGGATATGAAGAACAACCGGGACTTGGTTTGCCGCTTTCCTAACAACAACCAAAGCCAGGGCTGCTTTTTTTGCTCAATTGCAGAGAGGTTTAGGGCCCTTCTACTTCTCTTCCAAAATAATCTCCTTTTTTTTCTGTATCCTCAAGGCTTCAAGGCTTGGTCTTTTCTGGGCACAGGCACCTCAGGGAAGTCGGGGTTTGTGTGTTCAAGCTATCCTACATACCTTCTTCAGACATGACTCCTGGTACTCTCATGGGCCACCTACCCCTTTAGAACCCACCCGGGGTCTAAGTAGCAGTTTTGAGAGCCATCCCTGTATTCCTGGTACACGCCAAACATAAAGGTCCATTCACAGGAATTCTGGATATTTGGGCAAATGTGGGGTCAATCTCCCGGTCACAAATGAGGTGTCGCTGTTGAGGACTATTCTGAGACACAAATAAATACTTAGCATTAACCTCCCCGCTTCTAGAGAAGGGAACACAGGCTGGGGAAGGAGAAATGACCCAGAGACAAAGAAGAGACCTGCCGGGAAGCTGAGCTTATCGCTCCTGTTCCTGGCTGGCAGCCCCATCTCCTTACCACACTACTCAGGCTCTACATCTTTGCAGGGTATGCAACTGGCATATGGAATTTTTAAAAGCAATTTTGTAAAGATGGGCTTCTATTTCTGTTCATGCCATAGCTCTTAATCCTGAGGCAGAAACAACCAATGCCTGAGTTTTGCATGCATGCATATGCATTACCTGGAAAAGGCAGGCGAATGTCAGTTTTGGGCTTCTACCAAAATCTTTCCTTAGCTGAGTTTTTCTCAGGAACTGGAGAACAGACAGAAGCAGAGCCCTTAAAATATGTTTTCAGGATTTAAAATGCAAACTGCAGCCTTCCTCCCTTCCCCGCATAGACTCGGGGTGAAATTCAACGCTCTGGGTAACCCAACAGATCACCCCTAGGTGGAGCGCGAAGTGGCCAGGATGGACCCCAGACCGCAGAGGTGAACACTGAATCTGCGTATGAGCTCTTTGTTGGGTAAAAAACATGTGCAGAGGGAGGTTGGGGCAAAATAAAAGAAGGAACAAGGGATATTCTTGACTGCCCTGCTGTCATTTGAATACAGGGGCTCGGACTTACGCCGTGCAGAAGGCTCCAGCCCCAAGGCCAGCGCTGGATATTAACGACGCAGAAGAGATTTCGAGCTCTGCCTTCAGGGTTGGGGCTGGACTCTCTTTTGTCACATATTCATATCTCCTTCATACGCAACGCATTAGCTTAGGCTGCGCGTAGGGTGTCAGGTGTATGAATACAGCCACGCACATGCTGCATCCCCACGAGCGTACGGCATCTCTGCATCTTGGGGGATGCTCAGCGATGCCTGCTGTTGGACTCCGTTATCCATGGCTGAGAAATTCAGCCAGTACCGCGACCATCTGATTCACTTGTTTACTGCCCACTCCAACAGGAACTGGCCCTAAAATCTGTTAATGCTGTAAACAGCACTCATTCGATGAACTAAAAAGATGGATGTTTGTTCATATGTGTTCTTTTAGATGTTTATTGGCCTAACTGGCTTTTCATTAACTCAAGAGCTCTGCTATTTATTTTAATATTCCAAGCATTTATGACCTTGTAGCTATATCATCTGATTCTCTCTCTATATATATGTTCTAGGTCACCAACAGTTTTCACTTTCCTAACGCTGGCTTTTAAAACTATTTGACCATGTCATACAAATTCCTACAGAGGAATTTTGAAAAATCTTCAAGGCTCGATCTTTCCTGGGCACAGACATCTCACTGAAATCGGGGTTTGTGTATTCAAGTGTAGAAATTATCTTCTGAAATAATTTCAACAATTATTTGTTGAAATCGTGCACAGTAAAATAATGCTCTCCCCTTTTCTTAAACAAAGGAGTAGTTGGCAAAAAGTCGCTGGCTCCATTTGTATTTTTATAATTCCATGATTCACTTCTGTAGGCTTTTAGTCCAGTGTCACTAAACTGGTGTGTGGACAAAGCTTGTCCTTCGGACACAGAGGGGAGAGGGAGAATAAAGGGAAAAAAGATAATTCACCTTTTTATAACTGAACTTCTCTTTTCCTTTGCAATTTACTCTGACTCCAATTGATCACTTATTTCTTAACGTTTTAGAGGTTTATATCATCAAGATATTAAAAGCATCGATAACCATCACTTTTCCTTTTGTGTCCTGTTTAGAAGCCTCCAGTCTTTGCATCAAACACCCCAGAGATATCAGTGTGGTCCACGCGTCACCTTCAGTCCTCGACTCACAGACGCCGGTTTAGCTCCGCAGACTTCACTGCGTGTCTACGGTTACTTACGTGCGTTTTTTAATCTTGTCCTCGGATTTGCTAAAACGATGATCTGAGGTAAGTGACAGCAAGGTGGAAGGCGGTGATTACTGTTGTTTTCAGTGGCCGCTGCATCAAGCCCCTCGTTCTGAGAGTTCATGAGCGATGGCCACGGTCAACTCTGCATGGCTCAGGATTTGGCTCTGCTAATGTAAGAGTGAATTATCGCACACGCAGAGAACAACAGAATCTGACGGGAAGAAAAAGCCCAAGAATGAAATCAGGCCATAAAATAATGAACTTTCTGCTGGACTAGAACTATCACGTCATGGGAAAGGAGCAAACTGAAGAGGCTGAAAATTCAGCTCCTCTCCCTTCAACGGCAGGGTGGTGGGGACACGCAGGGATGCTCCGGCTATCCCAGCTACACCTACCACACGCCTTCAGGCACAGAAAACACCCTTCAGACCTTTGACGTCTCTGGTTTTCTTCTCACAATCTTCAGCCTCTCTTCTTTACTTGAGGGGGAGAAAAATCCACTTGGCGTTTGCAAATGGCTGTGATTCAATGCAGCGAAGGGTCTCTACCGATGCCAGCCTCTCCGAGCCTTGGGAACTCCTTTTGCCATAATGAAACCACATCTGCTGCCAAGTGGGGAGTCCGTGAAGGATGGATGAGTGGGGAGATGCTTTCTCAGGCAGGCTGGGCTCTACTGCTTCACCAGTTTCGCATCCATGCGCTGCACCATCCGGGGTGCGCACTGGTCCAGTCGTCTGCCCCAGACAGAGTGACTCTCGGACAGGTGAGGCGGTGGGTCGGGGTAGCACGAGGACCGTTTTGCAATGGATAAGCTGCTACAGAATAAGGGTAACGATCCCTTTTCAGCAGCATCTCACAAAAACCAGTGTGACAAGTGGGTGCCCTGTTTCCAACAAGAGGCTACCCCGGGCTTGGGAAAGCCCAGAGAAGTGGATGTAAAGGCAAACAATGAATCTCATCACCGATTCATGGTAACAAGAGCCTACAGAAGTAGCACTCTTAACAAATTTCTCCAAGCTCTCAGAGCGCCTTAAGAGCAGATCACTGTATCACTTGCTTTATGGGTCTATGGAGAATCTGACTGGGTAAGAAATGCACATATTTAAGTTTATGGACAGCTAAACCTAACGTTTAGTGCCCAGCTATGTACATGTTTCGTTCTTCACATTATAAGGTATGTTTCGGCCATATGCGGCATTCTGGCTGACCAAACTGGAACGAGTTCCGTAATTATTTAATTAGTCNCAGCTATGTACATGTTTCGTTCTTCACATTATAAGGTATGTTTCTGCCATATGGGGCATTCTGGCTGACCAAACTGAAACGAGTTCCGTAATTATTTAATTACTTTAGCAGGATGATACCTGTTATTAATACTATGAATAATAAACAATATGTCTAAAACGATAAACCCCAAACAGCAATTCAGACAGATGTATGGGAAGAGGAAAAAAAAAAAGGGACGTAAAAATATATGTGTCGCTAGTAAAGATGAAACAGTGGCACTGTAGGAGTCAGGAAAGTGGAATATTGGTGAAATAACAGTATGGTCCCTGCCCTGTGCTGAACCTACACAAACACGCACTGTATGAAATGGTCTCTGTCCTGAGCACTTAAAATTCATGGCTTACGCTGAGGGAGAAAATGCCTTTACGATGTCTGTCTCTCTCTTGTGTCTCACTGAGGGACCATCTTTAGGGGTAGAAATAGCCAAGCCGGTGGATTTTATCATCTCCAGCTGGATTTTCACCTCCGTGCACACTGAGAACAGCTTGCTCACAGAAAGGGTTTGCAGAGGGAGAGAGGGCAAGGACTGCTAGAGAGAGGTAAAGGAGGAGCAGAGACCAATGCAAGGGAAAGAGAGAGCAAGAAGAGAAAGAAGCAGGACAAGGTCTCTGCTCATCTTGTTTTGAAGGAGAATGGGGAGATGCTTTAGGGGGACAGGCAGGGTATAGATGGGCAGGGGGACAGGGTGGGAGAAGCCCAGCAGGGTAAGAGGCAGAGCTGGAAGTGATAAAGGAAGGTTTCAGAGCCGGAGAGGGTGACACTCAACTAATCTTGCGCTGCTGGCACCGCGCCCAGCCTGGACCTGACATCTCTGTGGGCAGGTCCTACACGGGCTCCCTGCCCCGGCCACCTCCCCAGCTGCCCCCTCCTCTCACGGCTGTGTGCAGAGCAAGAGGAGGGGCCACACGTTCTGTGCTTTATTTTTACGCAATAAAAGAGTGACCTGGATAGAAACCACTCAAGATCTTCTAAATCACCCTCCCGCAACCCATCTCCTCTCCTCGAAAATCTTTGCTTTTTACCACCTCCGCAGTTTCTCATTTGAGAAGCAGAGGTCCCCTCGGCGCTGGAGAGTCTGGCGTGGATCCCCATCCCTGTCCCCACCACCCCCTGCCACCTCCAGCTCTGGAGGCGACGAGCCACATCTCTAGCAGCAAAGCCAGGGACAGTGCTTTAACACTGCAGGTTTTCCCTGAGCGCCTTGGGAGAGGCTGGGAATTTTGGGGAGGGGAAAAGAGGGATAATGATGATGATGATAATAATAATAATAATAATAATACCCAAACACAGAACTCCACATGAACAAACTGCTCCAAGGTCACCTGGTAGATGGCACGGAGACGGGTGGGACAGAGTTCCTCCCCGCTCCCTGTCCTCTAATGAAAGATGCACTTTAATGTGCTGATTACATTTGCACCAAGTTCTTTTAAGTGCGAAACAAATGCAGAAACTCCAGAGATTTGCTGCACTGCTGAAAAAAAAAAAATCTTTACTAAATAATTAGCATAAAGCATCCATTTCTGTATGTAAGTTTTGCCAGGTTTACAAATTAATAATAGTAACAGATCTTGCATAGTAGGTTCAGGGCACTGGGTTTACACCTCTTCCATAATTTCATCAAAATTGTCCAGCAAAATACATATTTTTTTTATTCTAGTGTGTCGGTGACGACGCAAGGAGAAAGAAGAAACAAATCTCACCGGGGCAGTGTGGGCAGGAGCGCCTGTTTGTTCTGCAAAGAATTGGAAGAAGAAGAAGAAGAAGAAAAGAAACGGATCGCTGCTGTACATTAATTGTACAAGAAATGCAAAATGGCTGAAAATAGAGGGACGGTATTTAGAAAGCTGTCTAGTTTTCAAAAGATCAAAGGCAGAGGTAGAGAAATAATCCGTTGGACGTGCCTAACTGCAAAGCGTATATTGTAAAAAAAAAGAAGACTCTCTGGCTGTTTCACTTGCTCCCTGCCTTCTGCAGGGCGGTCGGTCCGCACAGGGCTGTGCAAGCGGCTGCCGGGGAACGGCCGCAGCTGATGCTGCAGCGTTTCCTGCACCGCGCTGCCTGTGGTGCCAACGCGCCTGTCGCGGAGGAAGGACAAACGTGGAGCGTCTTTGGAGGACAGAGCTCGGAGCAGGTCACCGGGCCACTGGCTGTGACACCCAGGGCTGTCACTCTGGGGACAGGCCAGCTAGTCGCCACTTGGTGCTCGCTCAGAGGAAAAAGCCTCCGGGATGCAGACGCCCGAGCGCCTTTTTATGGGTGATGGGGAGAGGCCGGATCCCCCTGAGACCCCAACCTGCCAGTTCGCCGCCTCCTCCCCCAAATGCTCGATGGCCGCGTGGGCTCTGCAGTTTATCCATCCCAAACTGCCCCCACTCTCCCTCCAAATCCACCTCCTGCTGTCCCCAGTGCCCCGGGCGCCAGGGCAGAGGCCACTAGCCGCGGGGGGAGCATTGCAGGCTGGTGAGGGGACAGGAGCAAGCAGGGCAGGGACAGGCAGGGACAAGGCAGGGCAGGTATAAGCTGGGACAGCCAGGGCAGGAGCAGGCAAGGCAGGGACAGGCAGGACAAGGACAGGCACAAACGGACAGGACAGAGACAGGCAGAGCAAGGACAGGGCAGGGACAAGCAGGACAGGGCAGAGCAGGGCAAGAGGAGGCAGAGGAAAGGCAGGGAAGGACAGGCAGGGCAGGGACAAAG